>OMLC01066026.1:15371-29682 GCA_900302585.1 Regalecus glesne | reverse complement strand
CCCTTGTTTGAATTACTTTTATATGTGTTATGCCTGTTTAGATTTCATTTGATTTTGGAATATTTTACCATACTACACACATTCTTGCCTCCCTTCATTGACTTTCTATAAATGTTAGATCTGAGATTCATCATGCCTCCGCTAACTTTTAAAATCCTGAAAGGGCTTTTCCCCATCATACCCGTCTGATCTCCCTAAACTGTTTGTTCCATCTCGCACTCTCTGCTCTCAAAATACAGGACTTCTCTGTGTGCCTAGTTAAAAGAATGTCAGCTAGTGGCATGGCCTTTTCTTTTTTGGGCCCCATTCTTGTTAAATAACCTGCCTGCTGGTACCAGACAATCAACTTTTGCTGAGTCCTTTAAAATTCAACTTAAGACTCATCTTTTTCCCTTAACCTACAAATAGTTTCTTTACATTATGTGATTCACAACCTGTACTGCATCGCAAGTGGGTTTCTGTCTCAATGAGTTAACCACGTACTGTTCTCTGCCGGCGGCATTATATAGAGTATGTGATATTGACTGATTTAAACTGTGTTCTTACGTAATATCTTTTTGCTGAATGAATGTCTTTTTTTCTCATTTTCTATGCATGTGACCTCGGAAAAAACTGGGAGACGTGTAATTGGTGCCACCATGGTGGTCAAGACAACAATGCCTAGATTGTGGTTAGGCACTGCTACTCCAGCCTCTTTAAGGATCATCATCCATTTGTCCACATTCTACATATGAGGAGTCTTAGCCTGGTGGCTTGATCTGGCGTGGATCCCTTTTAGATATTCATTGATTAGCACTGTCACTACGAATGATATCACTACTATTATTATATATTTTGTAATTCAATTATAATTCCTTTATCTTCATAGTTTTGTATGCTGTGGATTGTGTCTTATTCTGTATATACAACATCAATTGTATCGGTGTTTCTTGGGAGAGAGATCCCTCCTCTGTTGCTCTCCCTGAGGTTTCTTCCTATTTCTCTCCCTTGTTGAGGGACGGATCTCTCACATTTGTTTTGAGGGACGCTCCACTGAGTCAAATAGATAATTTTGTGATAATGGGCTTTACAAATAAAATTGACTTAACTTGACCGCTGTGTTAAACCAGACAGACTACCATGAGAAAGTTATGATGCTACTTAGTGACAAAACTACTTATGAGTCTATGAACGGAGATCCAGGCTGTGGTTATAAGAAGACGGTGATAGATTGTCTGAAGCAGTTAGAACAAGACAATGCTATCAATAGATTGTTGTACCATAAACTGTACCCAGGGGAAGCTACACCTAGTCTTTATGGTTTACCTACGATACACAAACAGGATGTGCCCTTCCAGCCTTCTGGCATCTATACTCAACCTATTGGTAGGCAGAAATAACTATCATGGTCAGATTACTATGGACTTTGTTAACAAAGTGAGGGACATAAACATGGAAGGTGATGAAACCCTTGGGGACATGGGGACATAGCAACCAACCCATGACATGTTGTGGCTAGGAATCCAAACAGAAGTCATACCCAAATTGAGTTTTTATGAAATGATATAAACTGCATGGAATGGAGAGACGTATTTTCTTTTCATACTGGACAAGCAAGAAGATCTGCCCGTAGCCATTGCTCAAATCATGTGTCGCGAACAACTTAGCCATCCCAAGCCATCTCAGGAGTTCATCAACCCCATACCTAGGATAAGTATCAAACATAGAAATTTGCCATACGTAATGCAAAAAGAGAGATTCATTCGGCTCCCATTTCCCATGTTGGAAATTGGAGCCTGAATGTAGACAAGCTCCCATTTCCAACATGGGATTACATTTAGTGTTCAGGTTGGGCAGTAAAAGCACAGTCAGAATTGAGAAAGGATTCAGTATGATGCTTACTGACATTTATGGACTGATGGGTGTACCTTGACCTTATGCACTTGTTTAATGTCGCTCTGGATACGAGCGTCTGCTAAATGCCTGTAATGTAATGTAATGTAATGTAAAACATATCAAAACTGTGTTGCCTCTTGTACCCCCAATGGTGTGCTAGGAACCTGCATCATCTGCTCTACTTTCACTGTTGGAAAATCTTACTGAATATGTCCGGGACACTCAAAATGTGAAGATTCCTGTCCAGACAAATGAGGAGCTCTCTGTGATGCTGGCTGCATAGCCACTAAAACCAGGTTCTGAGGTGAGAGAATCCCAAAGGGGCTAGTGAGGAAGAACTGGAGTGGTGAAATGAAAGGCGCCTACGTATGCAGAGGAACCAGGGTATTGTGAATATGGGAAGGCTGACAGTAATACCATCATCTGTTGCTGTGGGCTAGTGTGAGCTTTGGAGGTTGTAGTCCCCCTTAGTGTCTGCTGGGAGGTGAAGCTAGAGAGCCTGGTTGCAAAATACCAGTTCAGAATCAATTTACCTATGTATGCTAGTAGCTATAGCCCCTCATCCTATAGTATCCTGGAGTTGCTGAACGAGGGTGAAGAGTCAACTTAAGTCTTCCTGACAAGTTACTCAGAAGCAAAAGTTGTGTTCATTTGTTAAGAGGCCCAATAATACATCTGGGGGACACTGATAGGCTGTGTGCCACTGGCTGGGCTTCACTGATGAGATGCAGAAGCAAACTCACAGACCATTTTACTGCAGGCCAACTCCAGGTTCCAACCATTCCCTTGATTGTAACAAGATATTCATCTACATCTTCATCAGAGGCCAACTTTGGTATAAAGAGTTTGGACAATCCCAGTGGCCTGAAGTCCAAGATGCTGTTGTTGCAGACTGCAGCAACTCCTCCGGGAGAATCCAATCCTCTACCACTCCCTGAACTGGTCTCATTCTATGAGACCGCAAAGTGATTCCCCTATTACTGTAACCAACACTGTGACAGGTTTGGTGGTTGCAGGACAGTCAGATGACAAGACAATGGAGCTCAGGTAGAGAGGCAGTTTGATTTGAAGAAAAGAAAAGCAGGCCCCCATCTAACTGTCAATAACTTGTCTTTTTTGTAAATCTACTGTGAATCTGGCCATCCTTGTCTAATTTCAGCTAAGACATCTGGTCCCAATTTCCCTATAAAAACAGACATTTAAACTGTTTTTTAAAAAGTGATCGACCGCCAAAATTTGTGCTGCCCGCACACTTTATAAAAGACAGGCCCATGTATATGTTATAACTAAGCCCCACATTGAAGGGGTGGACATTGACTTAGATGGAATGCAGGGGATTTAAGCTAGATGACCTTCCTGACACTCCGCAGTGGGATTGAACCCAGTTTTTATATTTGTTTGAGAATTAATTAATAAGTTCTTGTCTTTAGAGTTTGGACCAAGTACGTTGAGGCAGAAACACTCTTCGGTCACAAGGTATGAGGCTTAGAGCTAGGGGTAAAATGGACTGGGTGAGCTACAATCATTAAAAGATAACAAGCCACCAGAACATTTTTTAAAGAAAGGACGCCCATGCATAAATCACCATGTTGGATAACAGTAACCTAATGTAATGGATGTACTAGCTGGCGGCAGTATGTGGTAAAACTATCACACCCTTAGCCTTAAGAAGAGTTCTAATCACTAAGTTAGAAGTCTGGGCTTTTAGCTCAGTGATTAGAGCGTTCATCTCCCATACCATGGGTGTGTTGTAGTTGATGAGGTGGCAGGTTTGCGATCCATAAGTGCTAGTGAATACGACCTAAACTAAGATATGTAACAAATGGATAATAAATAAAAGGACCACCACCACCCTTTATTTGGGAACAATGAATAAACCGAACTATAAAAGAAATGATCTTAGATTGGGCCTCCGGTGGCGTAGTGGGTTAAGGCACCTATGTTCAGTGCATCTCTGCGTCATGCAGTTGGGTGTTCGAATTCCAGCTGTTCCATTTCCAACCACAGCCGGAGGCCCATAGTTAGTGGGCCATCATTGGCTAAGCCTAACATGTGGATAAGGGTTGGACAAAGGGTTCTAGGTTTGCTAATGTCCCTCTCTGGGTCATCTGGGCACTAACGATTAAGTGAAGGGAAAGTACTCTGACTCCAATGACATTCGATGGCCAGGCATTGTGCTTTCCCCTTGAGATTGTGATGTATAAAATAGTGAGGGCTAGTCATCATGTGACATGTTATGGCTTCCACCTTCCTGTTGATGCTAAAGAGGGGCATCAAAAGCAACTGATTTAGCAAAAGGCAACTCGGGGATTTCGAGTGGGTAAAAAGATGGAAAAGAATTAAAATAAGATAAAGTTCTCTTAGATTATTTATGCATATGCATGAATAATATGCAATATGCACATTGACACACTGATCATCAATAACACAATTCCCAACACCTAAATTAGGATACTCCAAACTAGCAGACAAAACAACATCGGTTACCTAAATTACCTTGATGAGTCAGGAACTTTTTATTATATCTTCAAAGACAAGTTCAGAACCTCAATGAAACAAAGGTTACACAGGTTAACCCCAGTACAAGGTTTACCCAGCAAAACACTTGTTCTATTTCACATAGGCTCTGCTGCTTAGCCCCACTTTATGGTAGCTTAGTAAGTAGAACCCAAATAGATGAACACCTGGTGGATTCAAAACTCGCCCAAGGACCAACACCTCATCTTTACACTGAGTATATAAGGACATAGCCACTTTCCTCATGCTCAATGAAAAGAATGGCCTGAGACCCTTCACAGGTCATTTGGGCCCCTAAACCCTACTGAGGACATTTTTCAATTTGTGATAATGGGCTATACAAATAAAGTTGACTTGACTTGACTTCACATGAACAACAATAAAGGAAAAATAGATGCATCAGGTCATCTGAACAAAGGTTCAAAACGAAAAAGGAGTCAACATTCACCTGAATGTCATCCTCAGCTCAGTTTGTTGACTAACTGGATTATTGAAATTGAATATTTTCTAAGCCATAGCTTGCAGAGCGGGATTGCATCTGAACCAAAGTTATCATTCCCCACCTCTACTGGGGAGGAGATTCAGAGTTTTGTGTGTAAGATGAAGAGGGACTCCAAGTAGGCAGCTATATTTTGTAACCAGCAAGACTCACACTATATAAGCACTGATTAGGGTGAACATTGGACACTCGGGACATAAAATGTCCCACAGACAATTATTTGAGACATGTCAGAAAGCGGGGCAGCATAGCTCAGTGATTTGAGCTGTTATCTGGTGATTAGAAGGTTACAATTCAATCCCCGTACCTGCAGAGAAGCATGTTGAAGTATCCTAGAGCAAGACCCTTTTTCTGTAATTGCTCTCCCCTGTGATGGACTGGGGACTCTTAGAGGGTGTACCACCATTCACAAAGGATTGGGGAAATATTCCCCAATCCTTTGTGAATGGTGCTCGTTGCCACTGAATGTGCAGTTGGTCACCCAACTTCCATATGAACCCCGCCTATTGTAGTGTGGTATCAATGTACTGTTTATAAGGGGGCGGGGTTGGATTTCAGCTCAGACTGAAGAAGTCACCTGGTGAGTGATGAAACGGTTTCAAATAAACTTCTGATCCAGTTGAACTGATTCACCTATTTTTGTGAATATTCAGACAATTCAACAAGGGGAGAAATATGAACACAATATACAGTATGGAAAGAAAAAAATATACTCATTTTTAATTAACTGGTATATTGATGTTGTTGTTCATGTATTGGGTTTGTTCTACTGGGGAGCAGTGCTGATTATATAGTCTGAGATTGTAAGGGTCTAATATTACCACCATTGTGCTATGGAATCACAAAACAAGGTGAATCAGTTCAACTGGATCAGAAGTTTATTCAGAAACGTTTCATCACTCAAACAGGTGACTTCTTCAGTCTGAGCTGATTGCAAGCATCCCCCCTTATAGACAGTAAAGGAAAGGAAAGGAAATGATTCCCTTATCAGTCCCGCAAGGGGAAATTTGGATTTCTCTGCATTTTTGACCCAACCTATTGTATAGGAGCAGTGAGCTGCCAACATATGGTGCTCGGGGAGCAGTTAGGGGTTAAGTGTCTTGCTCAAGGACACCTCGACATGCTGTATGCAGGACCGGGGATCGATCTTGTAACCTTCCGATCACCAGACGACTGCTCTACCCACTGAGCTAGGCCGCTGGTACATTGATACCACACAACAATACGATTGGTTCATATGCAAGTTGGGTGATCTCATTCAGTGGCATTGAAAACCATGAACTAAGGACTGGGGAATATTTGCAATCACGGCATTGTAAAATGACGACAGGTGACCTCTCAGCCCACCACAACGATGGTCCCCCTTATAAACAGTACACCGAGCAATGTTTGTTTTCAGCTCAGACTGAAGAAGTCACCTGGTGAGTGAGGAAACGTTTCCAAATAAACTTCTGATCCAGTTGAACGGATTCACCTCTTTTTGTGGTTTCCATACCTGGATTATTGAGCATGCAACAAGACACAACCATGATCCTTCCCTCTTTACATACATGGCCTGTTTCACTCCCCTCCTTTCAAACCGGTGTTCCTCCCTATCAAGGATGTGATCATCATCATCATTGAATGAGTGGCTACTAGCCTGTAGATGGGTGTAGACCACTGAGTCCTGGCCTGACGTGTTGGCTCTCCTGAGTTGCGCCATCATCTCAGCCAGCGTCTGTTTGGTCTCCCAGATGTACAAGTCACTGCAGTCCTCATGGCATTTAACAGCGTACACTACGTTACTCTGTGCCGGGGGACCCGATCCTTGGGGTGGACCAACTTTTGAAACAGTGTGTTCAAGGGTTTGAAAGCAACTGAGACACGATTTTTTTAAAATACACGTCTTAACTGTATTTTCAACCGACGTCTCAACCGAAACTCCCGCCAAATTCGGAATCACTACAGGTCTACGCTTTGGCTCCTCCCCTCCCTCCACTTGGCTGGAGCTCTGTCTGGGACCCTTCCTGGCTTTAGCAAACGCCCATTTAGGGTAACCACACTTAACCAGGGCCTGTTTAATATGAGACTTCTCTTCCTCCCCGGCCACTGAGTCAGTGGGGACGTTGTCAGCCCGGTGGTACAGAGTCCTAATGACTCCCAGTTTATGCTCCAGAGGGTGGTGGGAGTCAAACCGCAAATACTGGTCCGTATGTGTGGCTTTGTGGTACACACTTACACGTCTAAATGAGACGTCTCTGCAACGGGTGACGGAGTTCACGGATAAGGTCCGTCTAGTGCAACACAAGAGGTCCAGAGCCAAACAGAGAAAGAAGTTCGACTTAGTTTCTGCTCGCCAGAACCATTGGCAGACGACGGACGCCCTCAATGGTGGACAGCGAGAAATAGATCAGCCAAACGACGGTGTCGCAGACCAGTGGGTGAGGAACATGTCCGACAGAGAATTCACGCGGGCGGAGAGAGACATCCTGAGCAAGGGACTGAATTTCTAGGTTGCACCGGGACATATTCCGGTGGTGGAAGTCATCACAGCCACGGAAACAGCGATCTATAATAAACTCACGGACACGAACGCGTGAGGAACTGAGAACAAGAGTGTCTTGCCTATCTCAACACTGCCAAAGTGCCGCCGTCCAACATCAGCAGGGACGAGAGGAAGGCGCTCCAGACTCTCGGTAGGAACGAAGACATCATCATCCACCGTGCCGACAAGGGCAGAAGGACCGTGGTGTTAAACCAGACAGACTACCATGCAAAGGTAATGACGCTGCTTGGCGACAGAGCCACGTATGAAGACCTGATGAGAGAACCAGGCTGTAGCTACAAAAAGAAAGTGATAGATTGTCTAAAACAATTAGAAAAGGACAATGCTGTCAACAGGTCTTTGTACTATAGGCTGTACTCAGGGGAAGCTAAACCCAGTCTATGGTTTACCTAAGACACATAAACACGATGTGCCATTGAGACCGATTGTATGATTAACTCTGTCACTTTCAAAATCTCTAAGTTTCTGGCTGCTGTTCTCAACCCGTTGGTTGACAGTAATGAAAACCACCATTTTCAGAACACTGGACTTTGTTAAAAAAGGTGAGGGAAATTAACATGAAGGAGGATTAAACTATGGTCTTGTTTGATGTTAAGTTTCTCTTCACGTGTGTCCCTGTTGATGAGGCAGTTGAGGTGTTCCGTAAGAAATCACAGCATGACCTTTCCCTCAGAGACAGGACCACCCTTAACTCGGACCTAGTGTGTTTGCTGCTGAAACTGTGTCTTCAGTCTACGTACTTCGCATATAAGGGGCAATACTACAGGCAGAAGCATGGGTGTGCTACAGGTTCCCCTGTTTCTCCTATAGCGGCCAACTTGTATATGGAGGAAGTAGAGAGGAAGGTTCCAGCTTCATATCTAGGGACTCCTAGCTATTGGTTCAGGTATGTGGACAACACGTGGGCTAGAATTATATCTCAGGATGTACCACAGTTCACTGTGCCCCTTAACTCGGTGGACAGCCACATCAAGTTCACAAGGGAGGATGCCAAAAATGACCAGTTGGCTTTCCTGGATTGTGAGGTTAAGATTAGTGTTGAGGGACAGTTGATTGTAAGTGTGAAATGCAAACCCACGCATACGGATCAGTATTGATGGTTTGACTCCCACCACCCTCTGGAGCGTAAACTGGGAGTCATCGGGACTCTGTACCACCAGGCTGATAACTCTGTGGTCTACACCCATCGACAGGCTAGTGGCCACTCATTCAAGGATGATTATGTTCACATCCTTGAAATAGAGGAATGCTGGTTTGAAAGGGGGTTGAAAGAGGGGATTTATGTAAAGAGGGAACGACCATCATTGAACAGGGGTGGTGGCCTGAGAGTACATCTGTCATAATCTTATAATGCCATGATTGAAAATATTCCCCAATCCTTTGTGAATGGTGCTCATGGCCACTGAATGTGCAGTTAATGACTTAACTTGCATATGAACCTAGCCTATTGGGGTGTTGCATCAATGTACTGTTTATAAGGGGGGGATGCTTGCAGTCTGTTCAGACTGAAGATGTCATCTGTTTGAGTGAAGAAATGTTTCTGAATAAACTTCTGATCCAATTGAACCAATTCACCTCTTTGAGTAATAGGATTGGGGAATATTTGCAATCACAGCATTGTAAGATGACGACAGATGTAGTCTCAAGCCACCAGCTAATTCAACAACGGTCGTTCCATGAATTGCCTCTTTGACCCCCCCTTTCAAACCAGTGTTCCTCCCTATCAAGGATGTGAACATCATCATCCTTGAATGAGTGGCCACTAGCCTGTAAATGGGTGTAGACCGCAGAGTCCTGACCCGATGTGTTGGCTCTCCTATGCTGCGCCATCCTTTTAGCCAGCGTCTGTTTGGTCTCCCCAATGTACAAGTCACTGCCGTCCTCCGGGCATTTAACAGCGTACACTATGTTACTCTGTTTGTACCGGGGGACCAGATCCTTGGGGTGGACCAACTTTTGACCCGGTGTGTTTTGTAGTTTGAAAGCAACTGAGAGGCAATTTTTTGAAAATAGACGCCTCAACTGTTCCGACACTCCCGCCACATACGGAATCACTACAGGTCTGTGCCTGGGTAGACTTGTATCCATTACCCAGTAGAGCTCGTGCTTTAGGAAATGAAGACACCATGAGTTCGATCCCACCGCAGGGCATCAAAAAGGCCATCCAGCCCTTATCCCCCAAGTTCCACCTTAGTCCAATTCCACCCCAACAACTCCGGGCCTAATCATGACATGTAAAAATGATCCTCTCTGTCTGATAGGCTTGCGAAACAGAATATCTGTGAGCTCATGCTCTACATTTATTCTGGCAATTATTATAGAGAATCATTCGAATTTGAGAATTTGTCTGGTTCCCACGCTAATAGTCTGAGGCTCTGGATTCCATTCTTGTATGTGACATAAGGCCTCGCTGGCCTCACCAATCTGATGACACACTAGCAATGAAAATGACAACAGTAGATTCACCATGATGGATGTGACAGTTGTAAAACATGATTGATTGCTGGTTCCGATTGGCTGAAACATTTGTACACATTTATATTTATCCATGCACCTTTTTAAACAAGTTATATGTTCTGGCTGAGGGCTGATATATAGCATCTTCCACTAACACAGCAGGGTACAAGCAGGAACTTGTGGGATGACATTAAAAAAAAGGGGGATAGCTGTGTGGCGTGTGTGTGCACGCATGTGTTTGCATTTTTTCATGGTTTATTGTAATGTGTATGTGGAGCAGCTGCTTGTAAACAAAAGGCTAAAACTGGCAGGTATATTTTTTTCATCGTGTGAACAATGAAAAGAGCTCACTCCACTTGGCAGCTCAACACCAACGTTTCACAAAAGTTGGAGATAGCTATGTTAACCAACTCCAAATTCAAAACACAAAAAGAAAAATAAGGGGGAAAGTATCCCAGTCAGTCAGATGTGATTTAAAAATAAATGAGTCAGAAATGAGGAGCCCAAAAAAAAATCCTATTTTATTTAGGCACCAACATAATCAAGACAGTCGAGAGCTTGGGAAGTTTAAATATGTTAAAATGCTTCTAATTGGGCTCTGGGTATACTGAGGCCGTGAAAGCATTCACCCAGAACAGCACTCTAAAGGTAAAAGCACATTGCCTTTTATTGAATTGTAATGAGAAGTGGGAAATTAGATGTTTAATTCTGTCCCAGGGGTGAGTGAGAGCTCCCTTCCCTAAGTGGAGGTGCAGCTGTATCGAGGTCACATGACTGAAGTTGGTTTGCACCTCATTCAGTTATTTAAAGAAAGAGGGAGGGTGTTGTTAAAACTTTATGGCTTTTGTTCTTGGGTGATTTGCATATATGCCAAAAACTCTGGGCCAATAGCTTGCATTTGTGCATTTTTATGTTGACACACTTGGCACATAGTCATTGGTATAGATATACCACACACACAGACATACACACACACACACAAGTGTAACCCATAATAAGTCTATGGATAATGTCATGATCATGTTTAGCACTAACACTGCTGTCACCTTACTGAGGCCTTGTAAGAATTAGGCTCCAGAAGATCTGTTTCAAGCACACCCCAAACGTACTCTGTGATGTAGCATGATGCTGAGAATCTGGATTTTATCAAGATTTCCCGCTGAGAATGGAAATATTAGTGTGACAGACATATCTGCCAATGCAAACTTTCATCAAAACGGCGTAGCGGCCACGCAGCTCGAAAACAGCATATCCATGCATGCCATTCCTTTGAATTGTAAAATCAGCTTGGCAAAAGAGACGGCACCATAAAATTCAGCTGTGGTTTTCTTTCAGCCAAAGCGCTTTTCTTTTGTAGGGGAAAAAAAAGGAGAGAGAAAAGCCTAGGTCTTAGCTGTGAGAGCAAGAGTGTGGGGAAAAGCACGAGTCCATCTGGCAGCGGGCAAGGAGGCTTTGTGGAGATTGGGTCCAAAACATTCAGCCACAGAAGGGTCCTTCCCTCCGACACCTGCAGAATACCTTGGAGTGCCACGGAGGACCACCATTGACTGACTGAGACTGCCTACCTGGTTAAATAGCACAATGCAAGGTATGAGCACCTGCTACTGCAGCCTACATTTATCTTTGTTGAAACCCATTGGGATAAAGTATAGGCCACTTAGGACAGTCTCACATGCAAGAACACACATACAGACATACAAAGCATACACAAGGGGTGTGGAAATGCAAAGGTCATAGGGATATTGTTGCATCACCATGTCAGGTATCTTTAACATCTGTAGTGGTGTAATGTTTCAATCTGGAGGGAAGGAGAGAGAGAATATTGAGAAGGAGAGGAAGAGAGATGGAAAAGCCAAGAGACTGCGTCAACCAACAAAACGGAGATAATTTTGAATAGAGAGAGCAAAGCAAGGCTAAGGTCAGGGAGAGGCAGGGCAGATGTACAAAGGAGAACATGTGAGGGAGCAAGATAGACATAGAGAGATGTCTTATAATTTACCCGGGGACACCTCATGCCTCAGTGCTTCTTGTTACGGGGAGAGGGATCACCAGGGCCTCATCACCCAATTTGCTGTCCATGCCTATGTGCCTCTCAATTGATTCTTCTGACAAAGTCAAAAGTCATTTTTCATTTCTTCACTCCCTTTCTCTCTCTTCCTTGTTTGTCTCTTTCTTTATGTCTGCTTCTCTCTGATGGTTTCATGCACAAGGGCTCACCCCCCTCTCTCTTTCCTTTTTTTTAAACTAGAATGTATGAAAAGTCTGCTTGTCTCCCTTCGCTGTGCTGATGGTATGCATATTTGACAGCAGAAGATGTGTTTGAGCAAGGCATAAAAAAGTGCATAAAATAGCCATCACATGCATTAAATGTAGACTATTTCACAGATGTTTTATGAAAATTAGAATTAGGACATGCTTGAAGCAAGCTGATGATAAATCCCCTCTAAGCTTTAATTATGACGTTGTAAAAAACCTCCAGTCTACCGGCACGTACAACTTTTAAAGTGTATTAAATGTTGCAATCATATTTAAAAATGTTATAATCTCTCTATATAATTAGAATTTTATGCTTAATTGAGAGTGTGTGTCACAGGTCAAGGTGAGCTTTAATTCTCACACAAAACCTCATCTGCAGCACAATGACAACACCGCCACAGCTCAAAAACCCTTAAAAACACTATTATTATTAAGTCGGGGATGTCCGCTAGCAAAAAACAGGGCAAGTAAACTGAAATCTTCTTATTTGTTACTTCCCTTTTCAGGGTTTCCCTATTTCAATATGCCAAATTTTAGCTGGTATTTCTAGAGATTGTTTTAGCATAGAAACCACGTTTGATCGCAACCTTTTAAATTACATAGCTTTCTTGAAACAGATCACATCATATGTGCTGCCAACACAGAGGATATGTGCCATTGCAAGCATTTGCACAGAGGACCAAGTCAAATATAATACAATACACAAATGTCAAAACGCGTAGCAGTAAGCTCTTACTGATTATCATAGAGTTTTGATCCATAGCATCAGAAATTAAGTAGCCCATGTCTGAGGAAAATGATCACCTATAATTGTATACTGAGGGGACTGTTTTTATGTGTCATGATTAGTCCCCATGTTGAGGGGGTTGACATAACTTAGATGGAATGCGGGGGATTAAGGCCAGAGGTCCTTCCTGATGCACCATGGTGGATTCAAATCCACAACATCAGGCTCATCAGTACCTGAAGCATGTGTGTCTGTGTATGTGTGTATTAGTTGTAGCACAGTAAGATAATGTCTCTCTGACAGAAGATGAGATGATAGTCTATAGAGGCCTGTTATGTCCAATGGGCGCTAAAGCAGAGCGATGGCTATCAGATGATCACTTGACACAGGTCAAGTTGTAGGGCTGATCAGATGGAGAGGCAGGGGCCACTGTTAACAAGGCCTCTTATGATAGGGGACAGCTTTAAGTATAGCCAGCCATTAGAGGAGCATTGTTCACATTGATTCAAGTATTAAATGATATGTGTCGAGAGAGATAACATTACCATTGTTGCAGGGTCGTCTCTAAAAGACAAGGATCCAGAGGATTCCTGTCCAAAGTTTTTCAGGCAGGAACCTGTATAATGAATTGTTTCATGCTTACTAGTTTTACTACTGTGTGAGTAACAAAACGGTTTATTTTGAGAATCAAGCAATGCAGTGTCTATGAAAATCTAAACAGGTAGTGCTCAAAGCGTCTTTACACACGTAGTCACCACACAGCAAAACTTATGATTTTTATTTTTTTTACAATCTTCCTATAAGTTCTTTTTAGGAAGGATTTTTAGATTACCTTATCAGTCCCTCAAGGGAAAATGTGGAATTCTCTGCATGTAACCCATCCTATTGTATAGGAGCAGTTAGGGGTTTAGTGTCTTGCTCAAGGACACCTCGACATGCTTTGTGCAGGACCGAAGATTGAACCTGTAACCTTCCGATTGCCAGACAACCAGTCTGACCACTGAGATATGCCGCCCCTTATGCCACTGTTCCATATCTGATACTATCACCATCCTTTTGTAAGTTGACACACAACCCTGCTCGGCTACCATTCTGTTTAGCATTGTACCCCTATTGGAATATGTGTGGCTTTTCACTGATGGCCCCTACTGATTCAGGCCAAAGGACAGTGAGCTCAGGCATTTCAGATAGCTGCCCTCCTCTTCTCTGAGGAACCAGCCTTCCCCCTCACATCTTGGAAGCTGAGATAAACGCTCGCCAGGCGTGAAAAGTTATGGGCCAAAAGTTTTAGCTGAAGAAAAGAGAGGGAGAAAAGAGAAAACGGAGGAAGTTTAAGCTGTGGAGCCCTTCCCCTGAAGGCAAGCTGGCCTGCCATCTGTGCAGGCTCTCTAGCCATAGCCACCACCCCTGGAAGAGAGAGGAGGAGAGAAGTAGC
>OMLC01066026.1:0-15351 GCA_900302585.1 Regalecus glesne | reverse complement strand
GCAGTGTCAACGTGAGAGAGGAAAAGAGAGGATGAGAAATCGAGGAAGCAATGAATGGACAAAGAAAATAATTTGAGAAAAAAAACTAATACATTGCTCAGCAAGGTGACGGTGGGTGTCGCGGTTTAGACTGGGGTCAGCCCAGTTATTCCTGGCCACCTGCAAAGGAGACTGCTAACCCATGTCTTCTGGTGATGAGAGGAAAACGCCCGTGGCCTTCAGCATAAAAGGCAGCCTTTGAAAAGCGGACAAGAGCCTAGCCTGTCAGCCACTGCCACTGAGTCCACTTTTTAACCAGAAAGGATCCCAGTTTTGTTGCCTTTTTTTCCTTTACTCGTCTTTCCTGGGAAAATCTGCCAGAGCTTAAACATCGAAGCCAACACATGAACTTTCAATCAGGGATTAGCCGGATTTTCCAATGTGGATCTTCTTTTGTGAATTTGGCCAGAGTAGCCTGTGTCGTTGGCAAAGGGAACGTAAATAGAATATGATCCCTGGGCCAAAGGGATTGCCTCGCTTATTTCAAAGAAAGACTTCAAAAACAGAGCCCACTTAGCCCTCTCCATGAGTGTGATGTTTCTGTGGTTTTGAAGTGCGTCCTCCAACATGTCAGACCACCAAAAAAGTCCCCTGCCAAGTAGGCACAGAAACATGCTGCCATCGTGCTCTTAATTTACGTGGCCAAAAGAACTATGAAAAAAGAGGGAGGGAATGAAATTGTTCTAATGAAACAGAAAGGGAAGGGAGGGGAAGGTAATGAAATGAGTGCTCGTATGAATGAAAGGGAAATGGAACCAAGACATGCAGAATAATCTAGACTTTTCACTCTGCTCACAAGTAGAACCCTTCCCCTTATAACATCCTTCTCTCTATAACTCCCTACTCTTTAGTCCATCCCTATAACTCCATCTTCTCACCCTGCATCCTCCTTGTTTCTGTTGCCATTGTCCCCATGCTAACGTCCAGTCTTCGCAGATCTAGATGCTAATCCTAGCTTACCGTGCTGGTGGCTCAGATAAGAGAGGCTCCACTGTACGACAGCAGCCTGTGCCACTCCCATAGACTCCCGTGCACAGATCAGAACACTCCATGTGGCCCTGGGCCACCACTGAAGTTGGACCGAAGTCTATCTGAATGAGGTTTATGTGTAGGAACACACATGGGCACACACACGCGCACACACACACACACATCATACATTTAAAGATAAACAACTGTGAATATGTACAACAAATACTCACACTTATGAGACAGTCTGGCAACCAGGCACACAAACACACATGCGGTTATATGCAGCGAAAACCCTGTGAAAACAGAACATAAATACATACAAACTTAAACTTACACATGGACAAACATCCAAAAGCTATCCGGGATGGACTTAAACTTCCACATGGAAAGAAGTTTTATCTTTAAAAGCAACAATGAGCAAATATGCCACCCAACTGAGCATTGTGTTTGTTCTTTAAATGTCAGAGTGAAAATCCCCCCTACTTTGAGGAAGATAGAGCTTTAATCAGCCAGCTAATGCAATGCAACCATCAGCTCCAGTTTGGCTTGGACACTACAAGAGTCTCAACAAACACTGTATGTTTACCCAACAGCAAGTGAAAAGATTATCTATAACTTCTCCCTTTGTGTGTGTCAGTGTCTATCTTTCTCTCTTGCTTACTCTCTTACTCACTTGCTCCCTCTCTGTTTCTCTCTCTCTGTTTCTCTCTCTCTCTCTCTCGCTCTCGCTCTCTCTCCCTCCCTCTCTCTCTCACTCGAAGAGGGTTGCTCACCTCATCCAACTGTCCCCCCTGTTGTGAAGGGCTCCTTGTCAGGTAGATAGCCTCCCACTGGGTAGTGCTCAGGTGTGTGTGTGTGTTTGTGTGTGAGTGTGTATGTGTGTGCACGTGCATGCATAGGGACAGGCTTGTCACTGAAGTGATGCAAGGAAGGCGGCTATAATCAGACAGATTTGGTTACAAAAAACTCAAGTCACACACACGCACACGTGCTCACTCGCAAAGGCTGCTAATACTTTGAAAATACATGTTATTTACCCCTCTTCCTCTCATCTTTTCTCCTTAAAAGTAAAACAGATTAAAAGCCACCCAGGCACATATCCAGAAAAGCACTCACAGTGATCTAACCATACTCCATTTCCTGAGGTCATATAAATGAAAAATTCTCCAACTGAGTGCCTGGCAGAGTAACTGACAAGCACGCACAGGGTTAAACAGTTGTGCATATGGCTCAAGGGTGAGCTTCTCTTTCCCACTCACCTATTCTTGGGTGGCTTTCTTGCAGAAAAATGTCATCTTTTTTTCTAAAGTGGATATCCATGACAAACAAAATCATCTTTTGTTATGTGACTCAGACTTGCTTGTTTCTATTTTTTTCCTCTAGAGCTGGGTATGCCAGTGTAGTTGTGTCTGTAAATCTGTGTTTGTGTATGTTTCTGAGGGAACTTTAGAGCTAATAACAATCAGACAACACAGTTTAACTGTCTGTGGATGTGTGTGTGTGTGTGTGTGTGTGTGAGAGAGAGAGAGAGAGACAAAGATTTGGGCACGGTGTTGTATCATGGGGAGGCTCTCTTTGGGCCTGAGGGTGCTTTGTGTTTGTATTTGTGTTAAGTGTGTGCGTTAAGTGTGAAATTCAAAAAGACCCTCCTCTTTGCCCACCTATCTCTCCCAAGATGAGGCCACAACCCCCCCTGTGGAAAATCTACAACCCCAAGCACAACGTAACAAGGGGTAACAGGGATTAGACGCTACGCCCTAAAAACCACGCTAAATTGAGCCTTCAGTGTTTATTTTTACACTTTGCATTGTAAATTTTTTAAAAAAAGGAAAAAGAAATTTAAAAAAAACAAAAAAGAATTTGAGGTATTGTCACAGCTACATCTTTTTTTTTTCTTATTTGTTTCCGTGCAAATGAGATTGTTCTCCTTGACTAAGAAAGCAAATGTTACACCCCAGAGCACACAGGAAGACGATGCATGAGAGATCTGCAGCATGTGTGTATAAGCCTGTATGTGTGAAATGGAATGGCTCAAATGCACTTGGCATGCTCTTGATCTTTTGTTTGGTAACACTTTTCCCAAAGTGTTGCACACAAGGCATTATACGGGACAATGTAAGCACTTTCCAAATACACCATGACGAACTGGAATTGTCATAAGCATAAACAGTACAGTATATAATGTTATGGAGCACTCGGAGAGAGAGGTGATTTTTGCGGTATCATCCATAATGACAGACTAACATACCACACATAGCAGATTAATCAATTTTATAATGTGCCACAATAGATTGCATAAAAGGTACAATGCATATCATTTTCAGATAGGGTCTTCGAAGCAGATAAACTCCTGACCATGTTAATGCAACTAAATTTTATTTTCTTGCAAAAACAAGCATGACTAGTGCTATTGCAATAATCACATTATAGTTTATGAATCTGCCATTTTGCTATTTCTGGGAAGGCATGGGAAATAAAACAAATTGAAATACATAAGAAAGGGAGACGATATGGTCACAGGTCACTGAAATCTCCTCCCATCATTTCCCAAATCTGTACATAAGTCAGAATCAGTTTATTGGCCATTTAGGTTTTTGTATACATGGGATCTGACTCCATTATCATGGCTCTCACAAGGTACTTCACACAGAATAACAAAAGAACAATCTCTAGATATATTAAACCCAAAGGTTGACTGTATACAGGGGAAAATAAGAGTTGATAAATTTCGGAAGCCTATCTTCCGAAACCCACTCCTTCCAGTGACTGGATTAATAATTACACTTATGTTCAGAGCTGAATCCCTGTCTGAAAATAGACATCCATATGCATGTTAATTTAAGTCTGTTCCACCAAGAGGATGAAAGATGAAGATAAACAGGGCAACAATCTTGAAAAAAATACATGATGTCATGAATGAACGTTGATTTTTAAGTAATGTAAATATGTCAGGCTTAAACAAAGAAATTAATATCAGCCAATTTCTGCTTCTATCATTCCCTCTCTCTCACACATCTCCATCTTCCACATAGTGTGTTTCGTGTGTGCGCAAGCACATTTGCAAATGTGTTGAGATCCCAGTTCCATATTCTCAGCTGAAGCATAATTCTTTTTAAAATATATTAGCAACGACCATTTAAATGTAACCCCTGAAGGGTTAAGCAATTTGCATATACAAAAGGCAGCATATCAGCCACATTTAAGATATGAGCTAAGATATTGCTGGATTTCTTCAGACATGGATGTTATGAGGCTTTTCACAGTATTCTGCTATGTTACACTAAACACTTTCATCAGTCTTTGAAAAGTGAGAAAACATGCAATTTCTTTATCTTTCAATATTGGGTGATGAATTTATGCCAAAGGCCCCTAAACCCCTTTATGTAATTTGACTAAGGCTGTGTATGTGCTGTGTGTGCATGCTTCAAAACTGTGCACATTTGTGCACATCTTAAGGGTGGGAGGTTGACCGACAAGGGAGACACACAACTCCCCCCCTCTCTCTCCCTCTCTCTCTCTCTGCTATCCCCAAGTAGCTATTCACATCAGCGCTGCGCATCAATACCTTAAACTCTCCATTAATCAATCTCTCCTCTTTTTCATCATATCACTGTGCTCCATAGAGATTGCTGAGTAAAAAGACATTCTGGTGCTGAGGAGGAAGGGGGGAAGGAAAAATGCAACTGTATTCATTGGACCTTAAAATGTTTTGATGGCTTCTGGGAGCTACATCATATTTACATAGGAATGTGTCATTAATGTCAATGGCGCAGCCGAAACTATTAAGCTAATACAATGCTAAAGCCAGCAACCTTGAGAATTTGATTAAAGGCCTTTGTTGAGTTTTAAAAATGCTCTATTCTCCGGTTAAAACAAAAGACTGATGGATTCTGCTGCGGTTATAATTCAGCTGTCAACTTCTATTGACGCATCTGACTGTCGAAGCCAGACGACATTTACATACTTTATATATAGAGCGAAACGAGGGGTCTGTGCATCCGCAATCATAATGGGAGAAGATGATTCTGGAAAAACCTGTGTGCGCCCACATGTGCACATACACATGCAAATCACAAATGCACACAATCAGATACACACAAACACATACAGCCGCTGTTTGTCCTTCATCTCAAATTAGCCCGTTGTAATTTTGAAAGAGGCTGCAGGCATTGTTGGCTCCGCAAAGTGTGTTTTAGTGCATCTTTAATTCAGCTTTAATTGTGAATGCTTCTCTACCCTTTCTCTCCTTCTGCCAAGTGATCTTTAGCTCCTTGATAATTTTAGGTCTTGGCTCATCTTTGTCTGGATATAATGCTGTCCCTGACCTTCCAGGCCTGTTTATTAGCTAAGATTTATTTTTGAATGTGTGCTTGTGTATCTGATGATGATGATGGTGTGTGTGTGTGTGTGTGTGCACTCATGTGCATACTCATGAGTTTAGATATGCATTTTTTGTGCATATTTTAAGGTGTGACAGGAGACCAAATAAGGCCTCTTAAGAGCATTTAACTGTGCGTTTGCATTCCTCCCTGCCTTCACCCCTTCCCACAGTGCATTATATGGTTGACTCTCCTCAGTAATTTACTCTTATAGTAATAGGATGATAATGTATGCCTGTAAATAGGTGGGGGACAAACAGTATCATATTTAGTACCAAACCATGTTCTCCCCTGATCATATTTTCAATATAATTATGAAATTTCAGAAAGAAAATGCATGCGGGGATGTCTCAGCAAATAGGAGCCATGGCAAAGTGGGACCCTATTTTTGTTTCATTATCTGTTAGAACATATTTTACAATCATTGTGAGATATTTAACATTGTTTTATCATACCCCCGAGATATCTTACACACCGATCTAATTAAAGTCACCATTTTGCCCAGTATCCCATTTAAAAAAATCTATATGTTCTATATAATTATGAAATGATGCATTATTTAATATATAAACCCCAAAGCTCCCTGCAAGTGGCGATAATTTTAATCAAAAGAAAATGAATAGATTCCCCTCTTCTTAGTCCTGTTTAGAAGCTTAATTGGAGAATGGAGTAAATTTTGATTGTTCTCAGAGTTTTTTCCGGACAAAATGAAAAACCCGCTTGAGTGAATTAGTATGAAAGCATGCATGAAATCTAGTTTTAAATCATTTACAGTCTGTGCAACAAAGTGAGTATGGCTACGGGTTAGGCCAATGCTTAACAATCGAGTGTGCGTGTATGTATGTGTGATATGTGACAGTGTGATTTCAACTATGGTTTTGTGTGTGGATGCTTGTGTATACACAAGCACCTGTGAGTATATATATATACATGTTAATGTAGGTATTTGGCTGCTTATGTGTATATCTGTATGTGTGTGTGTCTGTACATGGGTGCACGCTGAGTACCTATGTGCATTTGTGCATGCTTGTGTGTGTGTTTATCTGGGTATACCTACTGGTGCGTGCATCTGAAATGTGAGAGGAAAACACGAGTGTGTGTTCGCCTTCTGCCTAAGAGGCTGTATCATCATTTTGGTGGAATATTACAGACTCACATTGTTGTCCATGGCATTGTTGTGAAAGTAGTCCATTAAAATGCAAGCATGTATATTAAAGAGCAGCGTCTCCTTTTGATGGATGCTCGTCCACTTATGAATAAGTGTGCATATTGATTGGCAAAAAAGGTGAAAAGCGGTTTGACACAATTATTTCTGAAAGACCCTGGCTATCCTGCATGATTTAAAAGCCATTTTAAACGCCTGTCACTTACATTCCTTTCCATGAGACCCCAATGACTCCTGAAAATAATAATTATGTAAAATGTCCGGGCTGTATTGAATGTGGCAGGCTCTGTGCGGACGTTGAGCAATGTATTGATATGCATCTATAAGAAAAGATAGAGTATGAAAACCATTATTGGAGCCACGAGGACTAATGTCTTCTCCTTCTCTGTCTCCTGCTCAACCTCACTCATGGTCTCACTCTCCTCGCCTTTTTCTATTGCTCACACATTCTTTACCCTTTCTATCTCCCTGCTTGTGTTGTATTCTTTCCTTTTTTGTCCGTCTCTTTGTAATATAAAGTATTGGAAACATCCATGGACTAGACTTATAAATGTATGCTCTCCTCAAAATACATCTCATGAACTGGTTTGGAACATGCTACAGCATAACAGTGTTCTGCTGTAGCAGGTTGTGCTACTGTTTTATGGTGTGTTGTCCTTTAACAGGTTAGTTAACAGTTCTCTTTACCTTAATGATTTCTTGCATGGAATCCTTCAACAACATTAACCGAACCTACCCAAATTTACCCTATTCTATTCCATTCTTTTCTCCATCCATCGTCAACCACTTATCTAAGGTGGGTCGCAGGGGAACTGGAGCCTATCTCTGTTCTCATTGGGCAAAAAGGCCCTGGAAAGGTCGCTAGTCCATCACAGAGTAGAGCAAGGAGGGGAACAGTATCTTGCTCAAGGACACATCAATATTCTTCTCTACAGGTATCTGGAATTGAACCTGCAACCCACTGATTGCCAGATGACCACTCTGCCCACTGAACCATGCCGCCCCCTATTCTGTTCTATTCTATTCTATTCTATTCATTGCAGTGAGTACAGATCCAAGCAATAGTCAATGGGATATGGATGGATTGCTTTTGGTGTGCTCATTTTTGAATTGCACCAGGAGATAGCCATCTGACAGGAGTGAACATGCATCCTAATGGACAATTATTGTGCATGGAGATGAATTTCTATTTAGTCCGGGTCTCATGTGAAAGAATCGGGTTAGTAAGTTAAGAGTTCAAGAAGAGGCAAAAGATGACATACGTTAGGCCAGGGGTTCTCAAAATTTATTCTGATGTGACCCTAAATGAATGTTCACAAACGTACGCAACCCAAACATGCAACACAGATGTGCATGTACGCACCCATGCACATTCGTAAATGTCTCTGTTGAAAATGCCATAATTAACTGTAAATCAGAGAATAAGACACAATTAGATTACTCACCAGATTTAGTGGGACATATGAGCTTGCATGGGATGACAGAGTCTTTCTAAGTCTGGAGGAGTGTTGGATATTGTGCATCTGATTTCTGCTGTGACATCCAGAATGGAGAGATACTTTAACTTGTCACAGACAAGTGCACTGAACCCAGCCTCACACATACGAGCTTGAGAATGGGACCAAAAATTTCAGTGCACACATGGAGACCTCGGCATATTGTCCTGTTGCAGCAAACCAAAATTCTGTCAGATGGCTCTGGAAATGTATTCCTTGTAATATCTGATTGTATGATAGTTCAATGAACTGTTTGATTTCCATCCATCCATCCATCGTCAACCACTTGTCGGGTCGCGGAGGAAGCGGGTTTCAGCCGGGACCTCCAAGCTTTCCTTTCCCTTTCAACACTAGCTCTGACTGGGGGATCTCAAAGTGTTCCCAGGCCAGTTTGGAGACATAATCCCCTCATCTGGTCCTCGGTCTACTCTGTGGCCTTCTCCCAGCTGGACATGCCTGAAAAACCTCTTTTGGGAGGCGATCAGGTGGCATCCTTACTAGATACCCGAACCACCTCAACTGGCTCCTTTCTATTTGTAGGACCAGCGGCTCTACTCCGAGTCCCTCACGTATGTCTGAATTTCTCCCTCTATCTCTAAGGGAGACACCAGACACCCTCCTAAGAAATAGGATGAGATCAACACAAAAAAAAGTGCTTGTAGCTCTCTTGAGATACGTTTTTTTTGTATTTGTCAAGTCGATCTTATTTGTATAGCCCATTATCAAAAAAATCCAAGCACATTACAAATAACTGGCTAATCAAAATGTGCATGTTAAAACAAAGATTCAACGAAAATCAAAATTATTTACAGAAACCACAAAAGATAACTTGAACAACTATTTCCTGATCAGTTTTAGGAGTTCCTCCAACTTCATGGCAGTTTTCAGATCTCCCTGTACTTTCAGTCTCCCACTGGTGTAGGCAGCAAATGGTCGTAGGCTGCCCTCAAACATGGCTAGCAGGTCACAGTCACTCATGCTAAGTGTAACATCTGGTTGTTTGCAAGGTGATCCTGCACCCACTGCACCACTGCCTATAGTAAAACAATGAAAAGCAGACATCTCTCATTTCTATAACTATGATTCAAGTATTAATCCCAGTATTATTACTCAGGTTTAGCACATGTTTGAGTAAATTCATAAATTAAAGTGAAATCTGATGTACTGTTTTGGTGAATAAACAATCACCTTGGCTCAGGTCCACAAAGTAGCTCACCAACTGTCCATCCCCCGAGCTGATATGGAATTGGAAGCAGGCCTTAACCTGGCTGACCAGGCTTTCAGACAGCAGCAGCCTGACCACCCCAAGCAGGTTTTCAACCGAGCTGGGTGAAGCCACAACAGCCTGAGGAGCACTGCTAAGTTCATCTGTAAAAGTTACACTGTCCTCTATAGGGACAAAATACACTGATAAGTTAAACTGCATGGAATATTTTAGTCAGTATGGTATATTCAGTAAGTAATACTCAATTTCCCTATAAGGGATATTGAATATGATTCAACACCTGTTTGATGCTGTGAAGGCCCGCTGGGATTCAAAAAGTGCATAGCAAGTTGCTGAATGGGACCAGTGAGGCCTTCCAATCCTGGAATAATAGGAGGCATAATTAGAGGTCCGGCGGAGTTGTCTGGGGCTTTGAGAAGAGAGCCTACTGCAAGCTCCACCCTATCCACCTCCAGTCCCCATGGCCGGGTCAATTCATTGATGTCCATCTGCAGGTACAAACACAAACAAAGGAATATTGGTTTGAATAGAAGTGTACAGCCACAAAAATGTGTTGAGACATTGAAATAATAAAACTATTCTTTTGTCGCACCCCCAGATAATCTCCCAGTTTAACCAGTTCAGTTTGGATTTCCTTGACAGTCTTTTTGCTCAGGCTGTGGGTCATGGCGTTCTGTGCCGTTAGCCTGGTTGATGCATTGAGGTCCTGGACTGATAGCACTGACATGGCTGGGTTCCAGATCCTGAACTGGATGTCTGCTCCCACTGACAACACACCACCATCCTGTGTTGTCACCTAGTATGGGAGTACATCCGAGAATTGAAAGATTAATATACATATTTACTTTCAGAATATCAGTACCCTAGCTTTATAACGATCAGAAACCACAACACCCTTAATACCCGTTTATCAAATCACACTGTCTGAATAGACCCATGACTGGTTTTGTTAGTGTGGAGAGATTCACTGTCCTGAGATTGGTACTGTTTCAGTATAGTATTTAGTTTAAGAATTGCCAGTGTCAACTCTGTGAGTCCTGACATGTGAATCAGGCATCAAGTTTGGAACTACTATGACTGCTACTACTATTGGAAGTATGTCATAATTAAATTATGCTAATTTCCCATTTTAGTGATTGCAATGGTGAAATGTCTCCAATTTGACAGTGGATGCAGGAAGAAAGGGCTAATGTTCTTTAAAGGCCTATTTAGTGTGACGTCTAGCATGGGGGGTGTGATAGGTCAGTAGTCAACAGAATGACCTTTAACAGTGTTTACTCCCATCATCAACATACTTACTGTGGGTTTAAAATTAGCTGTACAACCAAGAGTGCCGCCATAAAGGTAAATTGTGAATGGACTTATTTTTATATGGCGCTTTTCTAGTGCCTGACTTGAAGGCACGGGCTCTACCATAGCCCCCCTAGAAGGTAGAATGCGTAGGACTTTCCTTGATATCAAAAGTAATGCCTCTTAGAAATCACTTTTACACTTTTACATGAGTTGCGGTTTCTGTATCTGCAGAGACCCTGTCTGTATTCACTTCATCTCGACATGCTTTCTGCAGCATGTCGAGTTGTCCTTGAGCAAGACACTGAACCCCTAACAGCCCCTGGCCGCCACATATATATTGACTGCTCACTGCTCCTATACAATAGGATGGGTCAAATGCAGAGAATTGTAAATTTCCCCTTGTGGGAATAATAAGGGAACAATCATTATTATTATTATTATTATTACTTATTCTTCTTATTTTGCTGTGTGAGGGATGCTTCTGGGGCTTTAACCTTCAGGCAGCAGACTAGAAAAATGTAGTGACCGGTTGCCTGATTGAGATCTTAACCACATATCCAAGAGGAAGCTACAACAATAACAAACAGAGGGCCAAAAAGATGCAACTAGAGTAAGGGGAAACACGAAGTGGACAAAGCTTGTTCCAAAATGAGAATGAATCTAGGATAGGCCTTCACCTGCTGGTTAACACTGAAGAGACCATGGGATTGAAGAGTCATATTAAGTTGACCTGAATACTGGGTTCTGGTAACTGCAGTGTTTATGGGTATTTAAGGGATACATTTTACATCATGGATATGATCATGGCCGTATACACACAAGTTTCTTATTTCCGGACAAGACAAGTTTGGTTTGGG
Source organism: Regalecus glesne (assembly GCA_900302585.1). Lineage (NCBI taxonomy): Eukaryota > Metazoa > Chordata > Actinopteri > Lampriformes > Regalecidae > Regalecus > Regalecus glesne. The sequence goes on along the minus strand of OMLC01066026.1, from coordinate 3,925 downwards.
TCAAAAAAGCTTTGCACTCTGAGTATGAAATGTGATTTCCTCCCAGCTGGCAAAGATGAGACTTGTCTTCCTCCTTACCCAGTTCCATTATCTAATTTTATTAGCATTTTACTATTTGAATGCTATAAAGGATATGTTGCCTAAATAATAGGTTAAAGTGGTAAAACATTTGAAATGTATGAATGCTGGTGTACCTGACAGGGAGGGATGTTAAAAGCACGGGTGCGTAGGTCTACTCTCTGCCACTGGTCTATTAGTGGTAGTACGAGGACCACACCTGGGCCCTTGGGTGGACATATTCGGCCCAGACGAAACACAACTATCCTCTCATAGTTAGGAACCACCTAGAGAAAAGATCACCCAGAGTTTGTGATGGCTAGTCTAATAGGTCAGTAATGACTGTGGGATTGACTGAAAAAGAGTCATGCCAGCTTACTTTCAGCACAAACCACCCTGATATGGGAAAGGTTATGAAGGTGCAGATGTAGATCAGGAAGGTGACAATTACGTTGCAGAGCCAAGACAGCCATCCTTGGGAGGAATCTATATGAAAGTGCAAAGATTAACTATACAGCTATGCAACATGCAAAACCCCCCAAAAAACAACAACTGTCAGCACTGAAGAAGTTCGGTGTTTCCCCCATGGACCCAGAAAACATTTCAATGTGGTGCCACTGAGAGCATCTTGCCAGGATGCCTCACCAACCTGGTATGGGAACTGAAGCTCTCAAGACAAAAATGCCTAGCAGACAGTATAACAACCCCTTATACACCATGTATACACTAGATGGTACAGGACAGGATTAAAACAATAATGAATCCCTGTTGCCCAATCAGCCTGCTATTTCAGCTGCTGCAAGTCTGTCAGATGCCTCCACAGCCACAATGCCAAAACAAGAAAGACTAAAAAGTTTCTTTTCCTCGGCCATAAGGTACTTAATATCAAATAACAACAATAACACGAATAACTTGTGTATACCAAGAGCTGTAAGCACTGGCATGTACTGTCACGTCATCAATTTGCACATATCGGTGTTGTCTATTGCAGAATTTTGGAGTTTACAAAAAGCCTTTCACCACTCATTGTACTTGTACATGAAGTAATTGACGAATAAACCTTTTGAACCTGAGAAGGTATCTTAATGTAGTAGCCCGATTAACTTTCTGAAATTTTAACATCACTTTGATTGAGTTCCTCGGTTCATTTTGAATTTTTTAAAAAATGGTTTCTTCTAAATTAATCTAGAGTCAAGAGAATAGTGAATAGAAGCATAATGATACTGGACCGGTTTGACCATTAACTTCAGTTTACTGTTCTGCAGTTAATACATTAAATATATCCCGTGAAACTAACTTTGCTATAGCTCAAGCAGTAGAGAAATAAAACCCTCACTGAATTTAACGATACTTACCAGTGAAGTTGTTATCACATATTTTAGGAATGTGGTCAAATGAATGCCCTGTGTAGTACTGAGGATTTGTTTCAGTAGCTACAAACAGTCCGAGATTATTTGTTTTAGACCCACTTTGTTGAAGGGGCTGATACTCGTAGCTGGACGATTTCCCGAACATCGTTAAGTAAAATTATATATATATTTAAAAGATGGTGTCATGGTTGACTGCTTCTTTCCAATCTTCTCATGAGTTTTCAGCAAAAGTTAAATAGTCAGTGATAAAGCGAAAGTATGACCGTTGCACATCAAAACAATATGGCAAGGCAAATTGTTTGTTATAGTCACTTCCTTGTATTTCTTCTTCGTCTTCTTTTTCTGGTCCGGGCAGTTGGCAAACTGATTTACTGCATTACCGCTACTAACCACAAACCACCGCTTCTACTTCCGCTTTTCTTCTTCGCGTTTAGTCTTTGCACTGATAGCGGTCGAATTATCACTACCGCCTCTTAGCGTAATTGTTTTGCAACTGCATGTGGTTACAAGTATTCATTAAAACAGGCACATGTGCTCTAATAATAATACTTGAGTTTAAGTGAGGCTGGGCAATTAAACGCTTCAAATTAAGACAGCAAAAACATAGGTTTATTAATTTATTCAGTACAGATAGTCTGTGTGGTCAAAAATACAGGTTATCATCTGAATGTTTTAAACAACAATGGCATTCACATCTCCAAGCAAAATCTGTAATAATGATATATCCAATTTAGCTGTAGCAGCGTTTGCTTACAAAATACTAATATTTATAAAATAATATACTTATTCTGAAATCTATGTATTTTATTCAAGTGCAATTAAAGCCAAGGGGCAAGGATTTTAAATCATTTTGCATTTGTGAATGTTCCGTGTGTCTGTCACATAAACTTGCGTGACATGAGAGAAAGCTTTACTTTGCTTTTGTGGAGGCTTTATCAGCCTTTAAACATATCACACAAAAGCTTTTCCATAGGCGTGTTGCCAATGGTCCTGTGAAAGAATAGCTGCTCTATCCTCTCAGAACTCACAAAGTGGAGAGATGGCAGCAACAATAAGAGTCTTCCAAACCTTAACAGACAAGAGCAAAGATCAGTGGCCGTCATTTTTACATGCAATTACACATTAACAAATTCAAGCAGTTTAAAACACATAAAAGTAAAACCGACAGGTGGGTGAGTAGGGCTTACCTGGAACTCTGGCTGGAATATATTGAATGGATGTGCTGACCCAGCAACACCTGCGACTGGTCCTGCAGGTTTTCCACCTGTTCTGGGTCTTTGAGACCTCGTGTCTCTGTACCGAAAAGTCAAACGGCCTATGTGATTTACAATGGAGACTCTCCAATGAACACCCAGATTTGTATCAGAAGAAAAGAATATCTAACCTGGCTTGAACAACACAATGGCCTTTAAGCAGGCGAATTCAGTGGGGTCAACAGCCAGGGCCTTGAAGCGGTTAAAGACCTCTTCTAAAGTGTGCAGGTCAGCGGTGTGGAGACTGACTTTGGATTGCTGGGATGAGGAGAGATCGGGCAGAGAAAGAAGAGGACAGTTGTCCAAGGACAGGGACCACTGGATGGCACAAAGGAGAAACATTTCACTCCAAGCTTCCTCCAACAGAATGACCTGTAAACAACCCCATTTCATTCCATAAGACTAACTCTGCAGTGACCTGGTAAATAAATACGATGGGAATATGATGGACACCCCGTGGTGAGTTTTACCTGGTCTCGGAATGGTAGATGAGAGAAAACTGGTAGATTTTTCGCCCACTTGACCGACATAAAGAGGAGGCGGGCCGATGTTTCTTGCACGCTCTCGGCAGAGCTGGAGGTGTATGGAGACAAGTGGCAGTCGGAGGGAGTTTTCTCCCTCTCGGGCTCATTGGTCGTCACATCGATGTTCTCCTCCGCTACAGACAACAGAAAAAGAGAGGTACACGGTTATGAAGCGGGACTTTCAACGCCAGAGGGCTCAGATTCCTCATGGCCACACAATACTAAACATCCTCTCAAACACCTTCCTATGTTATCCTTTGGGAAAACAATACTCATCCTATTTGGCTGAAACAAACTATAATGTGAACTTCCAACATTTCTTCACCAGAGTTAGACTACAGCTATTTATTTTCAGTCTAGATCTGACGGGATTGACACGTTCGCTGCCCGTGCATACGTGCTGCCCAGATCTACTTTTAGGTACTATTCCAAAAAGAGATCTCACCGTCCTCGGGTTCGAGTTTGGCGCAGGTCTCCGCGGTCAGCAGACTGACCATGAGGCGGTGGTGGTTCCTGGGGCTACTGCAGGACTCGGTAGGGTCAGGAGCCGTGACAGAGGAGCTGACCAGTGGCCTGCTGATGGTGGAGTGGGTCCCTGTGGAGGTGGGCTCCCATGTGGTCGCCAGGTGCTCCTTTTCAGTCTCCATGTCTATGGAATCTAGACTGACCTGTGCCGTGCTTCGAGGCTGGCGTTCGTTCTGCACAGCTTTTTCCAGATGAA
>OMLC01066022.1:0-11765 GCA_900302585.1 Regalecus glesne | reverse complement strand
GGTTCTGGTACACTGAGACCCTTTGCCTTCACTGCTACCTGTCTGGCAGTGCACCCGACCCCACTGGTTCTTCCTGTAGGTGGTGGGGCTACAGGATGGAGAAGTGTCCACGTTGCTTTTTCGGGCTGAGCCCGGCCGGGCTCCATGGTAAACTCGGCCACCAGGCGCTCACTGACGGGCCGTCCATCTGGGCCTGGCTCCAGACGAGGGCCCCGGGCTTCCTCCGGGCAGGGTAACGTCACTTCTTTTTAGATATTTCATGGGGTTTTCTTGAACCATTCTTAGTTTGGTCCCTCACCAGAGACCAATTTGCCATGGGACACCCTAACCGGAGCACAAGGCTCCAGACAACTTAACTCTCGGGATCATAGAGACACTCAAACCTCTCCACCACGATAAGGTGATGGTTCCTCGGAGAGGATATATCATTTATGTATAATATAAACAGTCTTGGCCCTAATACTGACCCTTTTGGTACCCCACAAGTGTTTTCCATATATTTTTTCTTTATTTTCACCTATTTGCACATATTGTTTCCTATTTCTTAGATAGCTCTTCGTCCATCTTGGCCCAATCCCTCTAATACCATACTTTTCTAATTTATTCAATAGTATAATGTGATCAATGGTATCAAAAGGTTTTTTAAGTCAATAAATACTCCAATAGCATTATTTTGACTATACAATTTATAATCTCCTTTGTTAGTTCAGTGAGTACCAATGATGTTGATCTGTTCTTTCTGAATCAATATTGACTGTCTGTCAGCAAGTTATGTTTTTCAATAATTTTTTCTAGTCCGTCATTACAAAGCTCTTCAAGGATTTTGGAGAATTGGGAAAGCAACGAAACAGCCCTATAATTTGTGAAATAGTGTCTGTGTCTGGTTTTAAACAGTGGAATTACTTTTGTAATTTTCATTTGGTTGGGGAATTTACCAGATTGAAATGAGAAGTTGCAAATATGGGTTAGTAGATTTGCAATTCCTTCAATAACTGTTTTTATTGTTGTCATGTCTATATCATTCCAGTCAGTGGACGTTTTATTTTTGCATGTTCTTACGGTGTCTGTGATTTCTTTTTCATCTACTCTTGTCAAAAAAATGTATCTATATTTCTCTCCCCGCTATCCTTAACAGCCCCAGATTCTGTTGACTCTGGTTCCTTGATTTTTGCTGCCAATTCTGGTCCCACATTTATGAAAGATTTGTTAAAGCCACCAACCACATCCTCCGTATTATTTGTGGTCTTGTCATTCTCAATGAAAAATTTCAGATAGTTTGCATATTGAGTTCCATCTCTTATGATACCATTAAGTACACTCCATAAACCTTTAACGTAGTTTTTATTTTTCTCTAATATTTTACAATAGTATTTTACATATCTTCATGAATCATTTGTGAATGGTGCTCATTGCCACTGAATGTGCAGTTGATCAGCCAACTTGCATATGGACCCAGCCTATTGTTGTGTGGTATCGATGTATAGTCTAAAAGGTTGGGAGTGCTTGGAGTCAGCTCAGACTGAAGATGTCACCCGGTGAGTGACGAAATGTTTCTGAATAAACTTCTGATCCAGTGTGATCCATATCTCTGTAGCATCTTACAAAACTTTAAATAAAGGGGCATCGTCATTGTTAGTTATCTCACCCAGCTGTATAGCAAAGTATGAGAGGTCTGGTTTGGTCTGGTAAAGGTGTGCCTTTACCCTTTCTACAAGTCGGCATACGGTGCCATCACCCATGTCAACAGTTCTTCTGCTCAGTGTCATCATTGACTATATTTGAATCCAACGGCCTCCCTAAGTATCTCCAGCACATATCAACAACACTAGGCAAAAGAAGCTTCTCTGTATTTGTCAAGGGTGTCATGCCCATGAGGTACAGAAGCAACAGTAATATACTAGCTATCTTTCAAGTGATTTTTGACTGGGTTGTTAAGGCTGAATGACTTGGTGTTGTTCTTGAATCCTGTCCCCTTTATTTTGGAAATATTATTTTAGCTTCCCAACACATCTCGGGTGTAAGGTGTTGCTGGATCTTTGATAGTTTTAGTGCCTCATTTGACAGGATCTGACAATCTTCAACTAACTGTACTTTTGTGTTCAGGGTCATATTTCTCAAAAACGGTTCAATTTTTTTTAGCACAGCATCAACTGGAACATTAGCTAGCCATCAGTGGTAAAAACCCTTTGTCTTTCCTTGATGACATCTTTAGAGGAAAACGCTGGTTATGAAACATGGCAAATGTCACAAGAACATGTATTTGTTTCACCAGCAAACTTGAATTGAGCCGTCATGTGACAATGAAGGTGCACATAGACGGAGTTTGTTTTTCGACATTCTTATAATAATGTCTCTTAATTAATTTATCCATCAATCATCAACCGCGTTGTGGAAATTTCTTATAATGATTTCTGATAATGTATTAACCAAATAACTATAGACTTTCTCTTTTAACTCACTTTCTTTCTTTCAGGAGAGCAGATTCAGATATGTGGTATTGATTTTTTTACATGAGAAACTTGGATCAGCGGATATGACTTAAAGTTGTTTTTTTTATTTTCCATAAAATGTTCCACCTCATACAAAAAGGTTTCTTGTTTCTTAATTTTTGAGTGCAATAATTGTAATGTCATTTTTGACCCTTATTCAGATAGGTTTCTTGACCTATAAAACATAAGTTGGGAAGAAAAAATTGTTCTATGACATTCAAAACACAAAACTATACATAATATTATCAAATAATCAGGGTTCGATATTATATTTGCCATCATATCCCCGAATATAGCTTTAAAAAGCTTCACTTCTCAAACACTACTTGGCCAAGAGTTTCTTAAACTACCAGCATTAGTATGGAATTACTAACAACCAAAATACCTAAAAAAGGATGTCATTTTTAAGAATATTTTTCTAGTTGACTAGTTCTCTCATTTTTACCAGTTTTGGGAATAGCTTACCAAAACTTCTCGAAATTTGTCTGAAAGTATGAACCATCCAGAAAATGTGTCATACTACACACTGAACTGCGATCCATGGTTCAAATTCATCTGAACTGAGTCCATCTCTTTTTAGGGGAGAATAGTATAGCTGTTTGGTCGAGGGGAGGTTTCATACCTATCATTTTGGTTTAGATCAAACTGAAACATCTGAAATTCTGGACTAAAGCATATCAACGTGCCCTTGAACAAAACACTGAACCCTTATCTTCTCCTTGGGTGCCAAATGGTGGCTGCTCACTGCTTCTCCTTATATATATATATATTAGGGTGGTCAAATGCAGTGAATTGTAAATCTTTGCTAGTTGGACTGATAAGGGATAAAAATGTTATGAAATCAAAGGAGAGAATGAGACGACAGTACTGGCATTCCATGAGAGTATTTTTTCTCTGGTTTAGTGTGTGTGTGTATGTGTCTGTGTGTCTGTGTGTGTGCGTGTGATTTTTGTGTGCGTGCAGCAGTACTGGCTGCTCACCACAATGATGTAAGAAGAATTAAAAGATTATCACACATAAAGAAGGATGGATAGATATCCTATTGACTTTATAAGGAAACATTCACTAAGGTGTTTGAGCTTAATTTCCATCTTATATTTTCTTAATTGGTTTCTCGCTCTGTTTCTCTCCTCTGTCACTCTCCCATGCTCTTTTGCACTTTCCTCTCTTCTTTTCCTCACTTTCTTCCCGCAGAATCTGCCACACGTCTTTTCTCTATTTCTCGCTCTAACACTTCTGACATTTCTCCTCAGTACCGAGGAATTCTGTTGAAATCCGCATTTCATGCTTTTCTCAGACCATGGTTTTCCCCCCTCTGAGCAATAAAACACATTTTGGTAGTGTGAAATTACATTACAGGGCACAAAAAGTAATAATACAAAATATTTGATCAAGTTGTGTAAAATTATGTTTATTCTTACATAACACAAATTCGATTGGTTTTGAAATAAAGAAGTAACTAGTGTTTCAACAAAATAATCTCCTTTTAGACTTATATATATATCAATCACAAATTATAGAGAAAATGTGGTTTTGCAGAAATTTCTTGTGACTACTGAAAAAAGCAAACTCTTTTGTGACTAAAACAGTGGAAGATACATGCCTAACTAACGCTCAAACATGAATAAAATAAACTAGCCCCATACCAACTCGTTTGTGGTGGTGGTTTGTGATGAGTGGGGTTCGAGACTGGAAGAATCTACTCACGTATGTATAACCAATGTTCCTTAGATTTATATTCTTTGCATAAACAAAATAAAATAAAGACAAACTACAATAAGAAGCTTATCTCTCTGTTTGGCCAGGCCGAGTGCTCATTGTTACAGTTCTGCACCATGTTGGAAGACGATGACATTTCCTCTATCACTGCATCCCTCTTTTTTCTTTCATTATTACTTTCTCCTAAAATCCCTACATCATTTAATGACTCTAGAAACACAAAGAGACTAAAATTACTAAAAATTCAACTTTTCACACTAATGTGTTTTTATTTTGTATTCTTAATGGTCTAAAATACAACATGTCCAACACTTGTGCCCCGTCTAGAAGATGAAAAGAGAAATCAAAGCCAACTTGTAATTGTGAATTTCCCTTTTAAGCTTGAAACCCTTGATAACACATTGCTTTACAACTAGCATTGTGTGTGGTTTGTTTTTTCACACAGTAGCATTATATGAGATATTATCTACAGTTTGAGAAGCTGCAATCCAAACTTTATTAGCATCGACCCCGTCATCATCTGGACATGTATAGAGAAGTGCGTCTTGTATTGAAGGTCAAATGTCTTCTCCTAATGGACCTAACTTGACAACATTAAATCATATTTTCTTCTTTTAATGATCCTGGGTCTCAAAACAAATGGGTGGGTGGGGGGACTATAGGGATAAACACGTTATTTAGATCCATGAAGCTTTTCTCTAAATAGTTCCGTGCAGGAACGGCCACCTGACAGTACATGACAGAATTGTTATGGTAATGTTCTTTATGAGTCTAGCACTGTGTGGTCTTAACACTGTTTAAAATGGCTTCCTATCTCACAATGAAGAGAATATTACAGGGGAACTATAAATCAAGAAGATTCCATGGTGCTCATATCTTCACTGTGTTGGCATGTTTCTTGCAGAGAGGTTTGTCTTTTTTGGAGAAGAAGGCCTGCCCCTCTAGAGCGGTGCAACAAACCTGAAAAGGCAGAAACACACAAACACACACACAGGTTGCAGAGAGGGACACACAGATGACAACCATGTTTTGAAATGACAATGGGAGAATGTCAAAATAAAATGAAATGTTTGATACAGTCATAGCATTTCTCTATTGAGATACTCACAAAATATAAAAAGAACATATGTAGTGTATAGTTACATACAGCACAAACAAAGCAGGTGTCATGCCAGGTGTATCCAAGGGCATCCAGAAACTTGTCTCCAGCCTCAATGGGGAATTCACAGCCATGACAACTAGTCCCAAACAAACTGTAGAAGTCTACATGAATACACAGGGAGCAGATATAAACCAAATTAGAAAAACATTCAAATCAAAATTGATTTCTCTTTTTATGATTCCATTATTTATCCTGGAACAACCATAGCAGCCAATTCTGGAGAAAAAATGTAGCATTTTCTTATGAAAGTCGCACAAAAGTTAAATCAGTTGATCTGCATACAACGTGGTGTCCAGATCGACTATTTCAACGTTTTTGGGATTTCCTGACCTGGATTATTGACCATGCATAAAGACCTTTATATGAAACTCTTACAGGAGGAGCAAAACATTTAAAATATATTAGAAAATAGATCCAATTGTTTTGATTTGATTACTACTCACATTTGGTGTACTTGGGCGTATTATGATTTAAATAACAGGTACATCTGAAAGTTAAGGATTTGTAATGGCTTGTTTGACACCCAGGTATCCAATTACATTGTTAGATGTTATCATTCTTTTACTCAAGTTTGTTTTGATGTTTTGTTTTGTTTGTGACAACCATATTTAGTGAGACTGGTTGGGTGATCAACATGATTCATAGATATCGCTTCATGTTAGTTCTGACCTTGTTCACAATAGGGTTCTCCATCCTCTAGGTGGAAGGTTTTGTTTCTGATCGGCTGCTGACAGCAAGCGCACAGGAAACATTGAACATGCCAAGACTTTTTCAGGGCATTGATAACTTCCTAGTGGGAACACAATGATTTTTATTAGTGACATTGTTCAGTTTATTTTGAGGTTAACATGGATGTCTGTATGTTTGTGTGTATGCTGGCAGGAGGGGTATATATGTGTGTGTCTGTGTGTTGGACACATTACATTGTGTTGCATGGAAAGTCCATGGTTTTATACTCTGAGCCCTAAAACTGAGAGTATACATCTATCATCAGAGAATTGTTTATAAAATATGCTGATTCCCTGACAGACTAAATAACCCATACCTGACCTGGACTCATCAGTTTATAGCATTACCAAAAGTACAAGAAGAAGGAGAAAGAGGCTTAATTTTGTCATTGCATTCTTACAACAAATTATATTCTGACAATGAATTTGATCTCTGTGTTTAACCCATCCAATTGTATAGGAGCAGTGAGAAGCTGCAGTGCCTAGGGATCAACTCAAGTTTTTTTTTTGATTCCCTTATCAGTCCCGCAAGGGGAAATTTGTTCTCTGCATTTTTGACCCAACCCATTGTATAAGAGCAGTGAGCTGCCAACATATGGCACTCGGGGAGCAGTTAGGGGTTAAGTGTCTTGCTCAAGGACACCTCGACATGCTGTATGCAGGACCGGGAATCGAACCTGCAACCTTCCGATTGCCAGGGGACCGCTCTACCCACTGAGCTATGCCGCCCCTAAGTTGTTTTTCCTATTGCCTCACCCAGGGGCACAGCCAGGAGTATTAACCCTAACATACATGTGTTTTTGATGGTGGCATCTGGAGGAATCCCACGAAGAAATGATGAGAACATGCTAACTCCTCACAAAAAGGACCTGGGACAGGACTCAAACCAGGACCTTCTTATTGTGAGGCAACAGTAACAACAATAGCGCTGCCCAACACTAAACACGATACATCACTGAGCTTTTGTGCCAGGCTTTCAACTGTAATCCTTAGGACTGAAAATACAGCTGTTTTTCTTTTTATAGTTTGAAAAACTCCCTGGTGGAATGGTTGGCAAAGAAGAAAACCTGTATGTCTCTAGGGCTGGATTTGAGAACTACTCCCTCAAGGAAGGTGTTTCTCACTGTGACCATGCTGTTATACTCCCTATGGTAAAATGCTGCACATACCAATATGGCTATCTTATATTTACTTATACTCGTACTTAAATCATATTTTTAACCAATCTGGGCAATATGTGTTATTGAGCAATCCCTCTTTTTTTTGTCAGAATGATTAGTTCATGATGAATCTTTCGCTAATTCCTTCAATTTCTCTCATGCCTTACTTTCTTTCATACCCTCGTCTTCTTGAAAAACCACATGATCAGGCTTAAAATATATAAACTGCTTTCCCACCCTTTAAATGTGAGAACGAGAGAGGATAGAGGGTCATTGAAGGGATGGTGGACTGGGAGAAAAAGGGGGATTAAGAGGTGGTTAGTGAGAAAACAGGTTAATGTGAGGGAGTAAGCCGGCTGAAGATGTGTGAGAAATAGAGGGTTGAAAGGGGTTTTAGGATGAAGAGGTTAGAACACGTGAGGGATAAATGTCAGACTCATTATGAGACCTCTGGACTCGGCCTCCACACACTCCGGGTTCAAGCTACACTTGCAGACTGAACGTTTTTTAGCCTGACTCTCTTTATGATCTAACATGAATCCCGGCCTTAAAATGAGGATAAATTTAGAGTTTCCCCTCACAGAGTCACCTCCCATCATTCTATATCAGTGTTATACACAATTTTATCTTGTATCTGATTTCTGGAGATGGTGCAAAGGCACTTCAAACATGCAGCAGCAATGTAAAGGACCAGAACCTCATATATATTTATACAATTTTATTTTCATCCATATTTTGTGTCCAACTGCCATACAAATGGGCACTGTTTTTTAACTGGCATTTTCCGGTTCTAGTTTATATTTTGCTTTTGTAGAATTAACCGAACAACAACAACAACATTCATTTTACTGAGTTGCCATCATCTCTATGTCATGATGAGTACAAACCGTCTTTGAGTCACATCAAACTCAACAGTCACAAATCTGCATATTTTTCAGATTAATTTAAGTAGATTGCTTTCAGTTAGTTCATGCTATTAGTTTGGCTATTTTTTTCACTGGAATGAAACATGTAGGCTGAAATCTATTAAAACATATTTGGATAGATGTTCCTGTGTGTCTTTGTCTAAACTGCTGCATTGATATAACTGATTGTCTTGAATGTGTGCTTAGCTCTGTTCTGTGAGTGTGACAGTATAGAGTGGGAAAATAAGTATTTCACCCCCTGCTGATTTTGTGACTTATACTTTTATCCTTTTTTTTGCCACTGTAATTGGCCTGCAAGCCAAAATGGACACCAACATAGTCCTGCTCCTGCTGATCAGCATCAGCCCACCCCCAGCTCCACCACCAGTCATTTTTGTTGCAGGTGGGCTCTTTTCAAACTATGAAATTACCAAACAGACCAAACTGAAAAATGTACCCTGGAATGCTGACAGTCAAATATCCTCATCAGCTCCCCTACTATGTGGAGTCCCCCAAGGGCCTGTCCTTGGGTAATCCTCTATTTACACACGCTTTATACACATAAGATATGTCATACCACTTTTATGCTGATGATACACAGTTCTAATTCTCTGTCAAACCCAATAATATGAATCAACTGTCCTTCCTCCATGATGGCTTAGCTCCCATCAAAGATCAGATGCCCTTTAAGTTCTCCATCTAAACCCTGGTAATACTGAAGTTCTGATAACTTTGCCACTGCAGCTGATCAGTTTATTGGTTAGATGTTGAAAGCCGAAGCTGAGTGCTAGAAACCCTCAGGGTTCTACTGGCCCATGGTAAAAATATATAAAGAAGGGAAGATTTACTTTCTAAATATGAGATTGAACTCTGGACCATCTGTGAGCCATAGAAGGCAGCCAGTACAAGGATGGACCAAACAGTGTATTTCCAGTCTCCAGTATCTGAAATGGTTACAAGCATAATTCCTCATATAAACATCTCCACCTACTACTATGGGGTTAGATGAAACACACAAGGACAGAGGCCTGGGAGGGGGGTCATTTAGCCATTAACATAAACAGAAAGGAAAAATTCAAAAGTGACCAAGAAAAAAACCTGACACATGAATCAGTTGGCAGACAAACAAAGGCCTCAGGATTGTCTAGGATAGTGAGTGAGCTGGTGCAGCAGAGCTGTAACATCTCTCCAAAAGAAAGAAAGGAAGGATTCCCTTATCAGTCCCACAAGGGGAAATTTGGATTTCTCTGCATTTTTGACCCAACCTATTGTATAGGAGCAGTGAGCTGCCAACATATGGCGCTCGGGGAGCAGTTAGGGGTTAAGTGTCTTGCTCATGGACACTTCGACATGCTGTATGCAGGACCGGGGATCGAACCTGTAACCTTCCGATTGCCAGACGACCGCTCTACCCACTGAGCTATGCCACCCCTAAAGACAGAGAAACAAAGGTTACCTGGACATTGGGCTGGAAACACAACCAGGTCCAATTGAAATGGCCAGAGACATGCTTGGACTGAAACAGCTTTCTGGAAAACAAACCGTTGAGAGAAAGATTCATGTTAAGGAGTACCAAGAGACCCAGCAGGAACCACAGCAGGCCCATGATATCTGTTTTGAGTCCCTGGAAAAGTGGGATGGATCCAAAACAACTCTTGCTGACTCTAAACCATCAATGCTGGTAGATGTTGAAGAAGTGAAGATGGAAGAGAACTGGCATTTCAATCTTCCAACATCAACCAACCCGATGGGAAGAATCACCAGGTGCCTTTCCAAAAGTGCTGGCTATGATCTCATGCTGGACAGTCAGGAGATAGATGAAGAAACCCTTAACTGGCTGACTGACCAGATACCAAAGACTCCATCAGAGAACCACAGAGACCTGCCTGTGATGAAGAATGGGTTGGAGACATGTTTACAGATGGAGACGATCAAATGCTGATGAATGAATGCCAGAAGAAACATCTGGAGGTGAAATGTGGTGATTTTTACGATGTCCTGCTCAACATTGAAAGTGAGGAGATGGACACCAAACCTCCAGGAATGCTACCACACAGAAGCATTCTGAGACGACTTGCCGACTTTATCAATGACCGACTCAAGGAGCGAAACCTCCGGAAGATTTACAAAACACACCAGGGGGAAAAACAGGAGGGCCAGATGTTTTCTAAAGGTAACCTATCCCCATCCTGATTATGAACCACCTCCTCACTGGTTCTCCTGTTTCAACTCAGTTTATTTTCAAATTCATTTGTGTCCCGTTTGATGTAATTCTGATCAAACTGATGCTGCCAGAAACTGTGTATGGTTTTTATTGTATGAGCTTATAATTTGCCAGGTAGTCTAGTATGAACGTCCCCCTCTGTTCTTTCTAGTGTCCGATGTGTTTGGCTTCGCGTATGGAGCTGGATTCAAGAGAGTGCAATCCAAACAGACAAAGCTTCTCCCTCTGGAAGAAAGAAGACAGAGATTTGAGGAGCAAATGACTTCCTACTGGACCAGAAAGAGAGAGAGGAAAGGGGCTCTGAAGGTCAAAGAGGAAGCGCACTATGAGAAATGGATGTCTAAAAATGGACACAGCATGATGAACCCACACTCTTCTCCTGACACGGTGAAATACAGAATGACCAGATGGGAGGAACGATTGTTAAGGTATGTAATTCATATTCATACTATTAGAAGTTGAAATGATATATGTAGAAGCATCATCATGGGTTTGAATTAGGATCAAAGTCTCAAATTTAAATTGGCTTTCTTGTGTGTTTCAGAGCCAAGGCGTTCTTCATGTGATTTTGCCTGTCTGCAGGGACCAACCATATCCCGTCTGGCTTTCATGTGAAATCCAGAAAATAAATTATGACGTGAATACGTGATTAAATATCAAATATTCATTCAATAGAAAAACAATAAAAACACATGTTATCATTCAATATTGTTCCAGAAGCCCTTTTTAAACATTTAAAATATGCATTTTTCACACTGACGCAAAGTGCATTTACTGTTCTGGGCATCCCGAAGCTGGACACACTGTCCAAACGCCCTGAATTGGGATCAAACCTGTGATGCCTGACTTTGAGTTGCAGGGGTGTCCAAAGTGATCCTGTAAGAGTATCTGTGGGTGCAGGTCTTATTTCCAACCAAGCACTTCCACGCCTGATTCTGTTGATCAATCCATAATTTTTACTGAGGACCTTGATTAGTAGAAGAAACACATTTGAGTCTGCTGATCAAGGTCCTTAGCAAACAAAATTGGTTGACCAATAGAATCAGGTGTGTAAGTGCTTGGTTGGAACAAAGACCTGCATCCACAGCGACTCTTACTGGACACTTTGGCCACCCCTGCTCTACTGCTTAGCTGACACAGCCATCATTGTTTTAACTTTTATTTGGCACCCTTTATATTCATGACAAATTTCCCTAAGAGCCAATAATGTCATCTTGAATCTCCACTTCTGCTCCCCTCATTAACGCTTGCTTACAATGGTGGCTCTTTGCATTAAGGGCCACATGGCTGAATTCCTCCAAGGATATTCTCTTTCCCACTTTTAAATACGAACTTTTATGTATAAGATTAGTGTTAAAAGAATCACAAAGCTTCATCT
>OMLC01066020.1:30347-42320 GCA_900302585.1 Regalecus glesne | reverse complement strand
TATATTGATTATACGTTAAAAGAATTCCCCCTATGATGTTTCTAATGTCTTGGTTTTAGATATTTAAAGGATGATACAATTGGTAAAGAGGGGGCTTTGGTAGCCAAATAGTTGGCGTGGTCACTTCAGGAACTGACAAGCCAAAGGCAGCAGGTTGGAACCCACCATGGGGCATCAGGAAAGGTATCCAGCCTTAATCCCAATCTCTATCTATGTCCATGTCCACCCCCACAACTTGGGGACTAATCGTGACACATGAAATGGGCCTCTCTCTCTCATACAATTGGTAAACCGTAATATTATTTTTTACATTTTTCTTTACTGTATCAGAAAAAGTATTGGAATTGGAAGTAATCCAAAAGCCCTGAAGTAATGAGAACACTCGGCTTCTCTATGCAGACTATCAAAAAAACCAAGGTTACTGTTAACCTAATCCAAATCAGATCAGAATCAGATTTTTTGCCCATGCTAATTTGAACACACATGGAATTGACTGGTTTTATGGCTCTCACAGTGGGCTTAACAGATTAATGACAAAACACAGCAATCTTTAGATAGAATAAACAAGGATTGACTATTTAAAGGCAAAATAAGAGACAATGATGGGTAATGGTGCAGAATAAACCAATGGGAACACTGAATTTTAAGTTCAGCAGGGATATTAGTTTAGTTCAAGTTGAGGTAAAATGAAGCAAAAAAAATGAAGCAAACCAAAATGTTTTGAGAAACCAAGGAAAGCCGAGGAAAAGGGAGGATGGACGAGCAGACAACACAGAAGGTAGGGCATCAAGAGGAGGGAAAAGATGATAGGAAGGCTGGAGGTAACACAAATGGGATGAAAGAAACTAGAGGGAATTTTCTTGCCAGTGTATCAGTTTTTAAAAATTAATGATTAGACTGCATTTGATATATAATTTCCTCTAAAGTGTCATATTTTGCAATTCAAGAGCTCATTGAGTTCATTGACCAAACTTGGTTGGCATGCAACTGTATTGCTTATAAGGGTGGGGATGATTGCAGTTAGCTCAGACTGAAGATGTCACCTGTTTGAGTGATGAAACATTTCTGAATAAACTCCATATTGAACCAATTCACATTTTTTATGATTCCTTACCTGAGTTATTGAGAATTCATCAAAACATTGAACTCACTGTATATGCTCCTAACAATTTAGCTTCTACTTACAGAATTCAACATCTTCAATTTTTCCCTTCCTGTCCTTGCCTTATCAAATAACATATCACTGTCTGCTTTGGCAGGAAAGACATCTGTGCAGCCATCAACAAGCCCTGTGAGACGTTGGGTCTATCTCATGTGGCAGGCATGTGTCAGCCACATCGCAGTTGCAGCATTAGTGAGGACACAGGCCTGCCCCTTGCGTTCACCATAGCCCATGAATTGGGACACAAGTAAGGCTCCACTGCCAGTGTCTGGAGAAGATACACATGCATACACATCCTTCACATCATTCTTAAAATTAATTGCTGGGTTTCTATTCTTATACTTAAATTTTGTATTCAAGTTACCCTGTAAGAAATTTGCTTTAGCAGGTCTAAAAGTGGATAGTGAATGCATTCATCATATATTCGTTAGTCATAAAGTTGTTTTTGATGTGTCTACCAGTAACCACCTCACCAAATTCAATGTTTGATGCTACACTTGTCAGTTCAATTCAAGAAGTGTCAGTCCTTCAACTTGTTTGTAATGGTTTTACTTTTTTTTCATTGAATTCGGTGCAAGGGTCTGTATTGATATGAAAATGTATGTTATGAAACTGACCTGGCTTTGTACCTGCTTATGATTAGTTAAGGCAAAAGTAAGAATCAACAATTGCTGTATGTGTTCCTTGGAAACTTATTAGCTTCGAATGCCAACACATGTTGTTCTGATAAAACCTACGCAGTTCCTGACCCAGCTGTTGAAGATGTTTCGTGTAGGAGGATGAAGGATAACAAATTGACACATGCTGTTACAGATGCAAAATACTGCTGCTATTTAGTTCAGGCATGTGAAAACTTTGTGAATTTACATCCAGTATACTTGGTCTGAAGGTCCACTGGAGACCTTCAAAAACGCCATGCCTCAATTTCATGCATTGTTTTCCATGAAATAGTTCATCCTTAAACCAGGAACCTGTATAGAGCCTAGCATACTGAGTCCCTCATCTCTAGCCCAAGTTGAAGTAATTTAAACTTTTACGGAATTTTACTAATCGTTTTTAGCTATGTTTCCATCAAAGCCTATTTATGCACACTATGAAATATCACATTATAAATGCTGAATGGGGACTTTTGAAAAAGTATCAGTGTTCTTGAGCAAGATACTGAGCCCTTAATTGCTCCCTGATCACTGTGCTGCAGTTGCACTCACTACTTCTATACAATACCTATACATAGCTTAAAAAAAAAGTTTTGCCTGTCTCTCTGTGGGAACACAGCCTCTTAGGTGGATCCACATATGACAGCAATCGAGTTTAACACAACATGATAGTGATCAAGCTATCATAATTTTCTGTGTTTAGCTATTGTGGATTTCGTAATATAAAAGGACGATGGGATTAGAAAATTCCTCTAATTTGCCCAGCCTAAGTAAATTGAAAACCTCTGCCATGGCACTGAAGAAAATCTCACTTCCAACATTAAGCCATTTCACCAACCTGCAAGCTTTTCCAGCTGAATAGATTCGAGGGTGTTCCATTTAGAGCATATCCCTTCATTGTATTTGTTTCCACTGATTGTTACAGATTATTCTGGATTATGAGCAGTCTCCCATTTGTACCTTGAATCACCTTTACCCCTTCCCAGCAAAACATTTAGCATAACTAACTAGTGTTGACTGTATTTTTTATTTATTTTTTTAAGAATCAAGTGTCCAAAAAAGAGGTGAATCGGTTCAACTGATTCAACTTTTTTGTGTGTGGTTCCGTTACCTGGATTATTGGGCATGCATAAAGAAAATCAAATCTATTGAAACATTGCCTGTGTTTGTTGCATATTTACAGATGTTGGCCACTCTAACACTTCTCATTTTTTGATGTGATTGTATGTCACAGCTTTGGGATTCAGCATGATGGCAACGGTAATGACTGTGAACCCATCGGGAAAAGACCTTTCGTCATGTCTCCTCAGCTCCTGTATGGAACTGCAGTGCCCAGCTGGTCACGCTGCAGTCGGGAGTATATCACCCGCTTCCTTGAGTGAGTACTGCATATAAGACTACATCATTAAATGAATTGGTATTCCCTCACATTATTTTATATATATATTATTTTTCATTATGCTTTTCCCTTTATTGGATAGGAAAACTGCAGGATGTTATGACAATCTGATACACTTTAAACATTTAAATATCCAATGCTGCTTTTTCAGTTTGAGTAGGCCTGTAAGACGCACTGTCCAAGCTCACTAATATACTGTTATTATCGAGTCATTTTGGGCCTCACTTCTTAGCTAGCTACTTGATGATCACATATTTTGTCTGCAAAAGGATTCTTTAAAATTCTAATGCATATGTAGTACAGTCTGTCTACCTCATGCAGATTTGTGCTGGTGCATTATCAAACCTGAACAATACACGTGTAGTTCTCTGAAAATGTACCTGTTGATCCCCAAGATCTAATACCTAGGTGTATTGGAATCTGTAATATTAGAGACTTTTTTCTTTCTTCCATACATAAGTGTGCACCTATGCATAGGATGAATGAGAAGTAAATGTGTTGAGAATCAAAATCAGTGAGATCATTTCAGATAAAGAATTAATAGGAATTGGAAAGACACTCAAATAAATTTGCGGCAAGTTCTACATTTCTGTATTGGATAGTACTCGGGTAGAGATGCGGAGGCGGTTGAGCAGTAAAACATTTTTCTGAGACAATGGCAACCACAAACAAAGTTGTTGACTTTCAGAAAATGTTGTCAAGGACTGTAGGTAGAGGAAACTCACACACACACACACTCACGTGTGTGTGTGTGTGTGTGTGTGTGTGTGTGTGTGTGCGTGTGTGCGTGTGTGTGTGTGCGTGTGTGTGTGTGTGTGTGTATAATATTTGCAATGTCACATGAATCATCCTATAAAAAAATCAAGTGCGTCATTTGATTTGATACTTGCTCCAGCAAAAAATAATAATTTTGAAGTCCGGAGAATTTTGATCTGTTCCCTTTTAAAAACAAATTTATTCTGCTACACATATACACACACACACACCATTTGAAATGCAATAAATTCAGAACCAAGTACAAAGAGTTGAAATACAAATAAGTAATAAGAAGATCTTAGGCTATATTGACAAAACAATTTATGTGGGAACATGGCTCAGCAGGTAGAATGAGTCATCTTTTAATCGCAAGGTTGCTGGTTAAATCCTCAGCTCCTTCAGAAAACATGTTCAAATAGATTTTCTCATCATTTCTCCTCAATTATTTGAATCATCAGTGTGTTAGATTAATAGTGAATCAATAAATTCATGAACCAAATTTATTTTTTCAAACATGTATATGTAATACTTCACATTAAAAAGCTTTTCATCACAACCTTACACCTTCTTCTCATTACTATTTTAACTTTCATCAATACCAAGGCCCTGAATGTTTTACATTATCTGTTCCACGCTTCTCTATTGGCTTCCCCCCTTGGCACATAAAGAACTTTGACACAAGTAGTCCAGCCCTCATATCCTCATCAGTTCCACTAGTTAGTTGATGTTCAACATAAAACTTTGATTATCACTGTTCTCTCCCCTCTCTAATCCCATCTGATTCCACTTACAAAAGTCTAACGGTCTCCATAAACACTACATCATCGCTTTGCCTCTCTGCTCTCTTTCTCTCTCTCTCTCTTTAATCTCTTTCGTTGACTACCGCACAAGGGTCGCATTGTACCCCATGTAGTTGCCAGTCCTCCAGCTCTCATTTGCTTAGGCTGTATGAGAGATTAGGGTCGTAGGTGTTGGTTTATGTGGGATGTGGGACCCCAAGCTGAGCAGAATGGTTAAGATGTTATCGAACAGATGGGTTACACATTAACCAAGATGCACTTCAGTGTCTTAACAGAAATTCATTTGGGGTGCTTAGGGAGCAGAATCCAAGAAGCTCGAAAGCTTTATATGTATTTGATGGGTGCAAAGTTAATTGGAGATCATTAAGGCCTGAAAAATTAAATGACAAAAACTGTCATGAATATGTGGAAGCATCTTAAAGATTTCTAATAGAATCTGATTTCCTTAAAAAAGAATCCTTAAAATTCTCTGCCTTTAGTCACTGGTTATAAAACGAACTGATCAAAAACTATTTGAAGAATTTTATTTCATTCTTGATTCTGATATGTTTGTATGGAATGTTACTCAAACCCATAGACCTCTTGCAAAAAGTTGGCTTTGCCAACGGTTGCAGCAAAGTCTCTTTTGCAGTTTGCCAGTTTGTTAACCACTATTCAATAAAGTCCATGCTGTCCAGAGGCACTCATGGAGAACATTTTAATTGCTGTACGAATGTCTGTGTGATGTCAGTCTAGATAGATGATTTGGCAACCAGCTACCATATCTTCACGTCATAGCATACAGGAAACCTATGTAGGTCAAACATCTGAAACAGATGTGGGGACATGTATTTGCTTTGTCAGACACTAAACAAGACACATTTTAGACAGCTAAAATAACTTTTGTTTTCATTATCATATTCTTTCCAGGTTATGTATATGAAGCATATGCAACAACCAGTAGAAACAAATCAGTGTCATTGTTCAATAGCCTACAGCCTCTTGACTGTAGCAATATTACTGCAGCTATCTAGAATAGACTTCGACTAATTTATGAGTTATTTCTTATCAAAATCACTCTCGGGTAATACCTTTACTTGGTCAGAATTTACTTTTTGATGGTGCCATCATCCAGCATTCAACAAAGAGGTTGGATCAAAGCCCATATGACCTTCATAAATAACAGTTGCTGAAAGAAAATAAATAGAACCTCCACATGCCGAATGATATTTCCAGTTAACTTTGCTTGTGTTCAGTCTTCTGTATCACCCAAGTCATTATCCCTACAACTGTTCAGCATTGGGGGCCAGTCTCTTGAGGGTTTCTCCAGAGCAGCATTGTGCAGAGTATAGTCATTTTTACAAGCTCTCTTTCATTGTCCCTGCCCTTCTAAATTAATAAAAGTAACCTCAAAGTTTGAAAGGAAACGGAGGTCAAACAATGAAGAATTTACATTTGACCATTTTTTTAGACATAACTTTTTTTGAAAACCTGGCCAACTGTTTATCGGTCCATATATATGTGAACATTACTTTCTGAGTAAAATCGGCACGGTTATATTATACACACTCATTTATATAATAGCATTAGTGTTCTTCAAAGACCGAATTCAGTATTGTTTCTCTCTCAAGTAAATAGGATTATAATTTGGCCTCCTAATGGACTGATGACCTCTCCAGGGTGTCCTCTAGTCTAGAGTAAGCTGGGATAAATTTAACCCTTCTGCGTTCCTGAAAAAGATAAATGGATTGTAAAGGAAAAGAAAGTTACTTTACTTGGTCATTGTATTCTGAAAATGAAATTTGTCATTTTCCTTTAACCCATCCTATTTTATGGGAATAGTGAGCAGTTTCAGCACTTGGGGAACAGATAGGGGTTCAGTGTCTTTCTCAAGGACACTTCATTACTCTCTCTGATGGAGCAGGGGATCGAACTAGCACCTTTCCAATTACTAGACAACCTCTTCCACCGCCTGAACCCTGCTTCCCCCTGGTTGATTGATGGATAGAACTTTAATAAATATATTAATAAGTATATTTACATTTGGACTTCACAATAGTTATTTCTACTTGGAGTGTGAGGTCATGATTATCATTGAAATTCAAGTAATGAAGCTAATGTGCTCATGATCACAACTAGTACTTGACAAACCCATGGGGATCCTGTTTTATTTGATGTAAATGTTGCTCTTGCTGTCTAGCTGTGATTCCATGTGCTGATTAGAGTGTTGTTTCTCAAACAAGTAAGTTGAACTCAAGGTCTGCCATTCATCCACATCAAACTCTTATGTCTCCGACACCAATTAATTATTCTTTGTCTAAATGAGACTGAGATTTGACACCTGTTGACTTAACAAACACTTCTAAGCTTAGCATGGTGTTGATCCCAATAGACCCCCCCCCAAAAAAAATTAACATCCAATCATCTCAGTGGCAATTACATTGTGTCTGCTTTTGACTACACTTGGAGCGATTCTTTTCAGCCATTTCAGGAAAGCAAACTTATTTTGCGAAGGCATTCAAATGCTAGAGCTGCTTAAATTATGATTACGGACCAGATTAATAGCACATTTCCCTTGGCTTTCAATGAAAATCCTCCCATTTGTGGGGCATTTCTTCTCTTTGCAAGCTCTGATCCAATCAATAGACATTTTAATGTTTTCCTGTTGTGGACCTGTTTGCCTTTGGGTATCAGTAGCTTTATTTATACCACATCATAATTGTCAGTTTTAAGACTTTTACTTTATAAACTTTATCATCTTGTATGTCTGTATATAAAGAAAAAGTGTGTTTATCCCAAATGTTCTTGTTTGCTTGAGGTGAACAGTGAACTCAGAGTTCACTGTTCACCTGTACATGCTCATTTCTGCTAAGAAGAGATGTTCCTATATCTACAATTGGAGTATTGATCTTGGGCTAGCCCTGACCCTATTTCTGATATGAATATGTTTGGGAAAGTTATGTAGGCAGCCCTGTAACATCAAGTCAAATATTGATCTGAGAATGTCTTACCTTCACAGAAATCGGGTATATACAGGCATTGTGGGAGGCAACGCAAGCAATATATGCCTCTTGTCTAACTATAGTTCATTTGTTTGTTGCTGCAAAGGGGGAGGGGCTTTCCCCCTGTGCATTGAACTAACAAACAATCAGACCATTGACAGACAGAATGTATAGTCCTTGGTCATTGAAGGAGAGAAGCTTATATCATAGTTGCACAAAACAAATCCGCATTTCCATATTCAGAGGCATAAAAAGGGGGTATGTAATATATGCAGCACATAGGGTTCTTATGTGAAGGAAAGCACGAAAACAATAGTGAAAAATATACATGTACAAGATACAAAAATGTGTATTTGTTGCCAATTGTCTCTGTTTTCTCATTTGAAATTGGTACATATTGTATTATAGATATAGTTGCAGCCAGGTTTAGACCAATCACACTGACACGACAGGCTACTTATTTGTTACAGCTGCGGTCCAATGACTTTCAATGAGGAGAATTGGAGTGTTGTCATAAAAGATGCTAGAGCGTGAGTGAGGCTATGTGGCACGCTGTGATCTATGTTGTCAACTTGCCATGACAGAGAAAGTTGAGATGGAGAAAGCTCAAAGTAAACTCTTAGGAGACCAGAACAGGAAAAGATAGAGGGGGGGGTGTGGAGGAATGAGAGGAGCTACTGCAGCCCACAAATATTTTGACAGAGGTTTTACCTATGGTATAATTGGTAAAACCTCCTCAATCCTTGACATTAGACAATTTAAGATGATAAATTACTCCCGATGTTTCCAATTTAATCTAAGGTAATTTGACACTGGAAATATTGTATTTCTAAATGTATTAAGTTTATAAAAAGAGTAGAGCTGAGCAGAGCTCTTTTTCTACCGAGAGTTAAGGCCAGGATTACTTGGTTCATTCCGTTTTAAATAGCCAGCATCGTTTACATTCACTGATGTGAACTTAATAGCTTAAAACACTTTCCAGTGTCAGTACCATCTCCACTGCTTATTATCACTACATTTCTGCTTTTTTAATTTGTGCCATGTTGGTATGTGTAATGTGATTGTATTTATCTGTGTGTGTGTGAGAGCAGGTTTGTCAGAAAGGAAATTATCTTTTTGCTTTGATTTACCAACAGTCGGGGATGGGGCTGGTGCCTGGATGATGTGCCTGTGAAGGATGAGCTGTCACTGAAGTCTATGCCTCCTGGCGTTCTGTACAATGCTGCCCATCAGTGTCGCCTCCAGTATGGCTCAGGGTCCCTGCTGTGTGATGATGTGGATGTAAGAACCTTCAAAACACTTAACAGTCTGAATAATGGCTAGACCATTGTAGATTTCATAGTGTTTTTTCTCTCAATTTGATTTTTGTTTCTCTTAACTATACAAGAGCATGCCGATTTAGAACAAAAGCATAAAGATTTTGCAATGGTATGTTATCCCACTTTTCTTTTTCTCCACTCGTCCAATTTGATTTGTTCATGCCCAAATTATTCTCTCTTCTCTAAAGCAAGCTTGACTAGAAACAGTTTTTTCTTTACCCAGATCTTATCTTTTTCTCTGGTTTTCATTAGCTGACAGTAAAGAAAAGCCTTTCTTTGTTTCATATATTATTATTATTATTGTTATTGTTATTATTGTTATCATCCCTACCATGTATAGCCTGGATAGGATTAAGCATTTGGTCATGTTTGCGTGCACCTCTGGCTAATCTCACAAATTGCTGGACCTAAAAAATTTGTGCAAGGTTATAATAGAATGGTGAAGAGCCTCTCATAATCACAATGATTGTAAAATGTTTGTCCTTACCATCAATTTTTGCATTGTAATATCATTGCTCCCTCTCTACATTCACTCTCTAGCTCTCTTGACCAGTGCTGCTCTCTGTCACTGCCCATTCCAAGTTAACGGTTCACATGCATGTACTTTTGAGCAAGGGTCTACGTACCACATCTGCAGACTGACAAGAAAAACATTTTTACTAGCTAGATTTTTTTAGCTTGAGTGCTGTGAATAGAGAAATAGGTTTTTCTGTATTTATTTACCATTCAGTCAAAATGGGTGCTGCACAAGTCTTGAAATGGCAGTAAAAACATCAGTTTTTCTCTACATATGTGCATGTATCTGTCCAATCATGTTGTTCACACTCAGTTTCCGGTATTATTCCTGTTTTATACCGCAATTTATTACTAACTTCTCAGCTGGTAGTCATAATTCCAAGCACCAGATAAGGGAAGAAATGCAAGGAGTTCCTCTGTATTTTCCATTCTCCCAGTAGGTGAAAAAAGCGGTGATTTTGTTGTTAAGTCCGAACACCAGAGAAGGGGAGATACACCTGCTGGTATCTGTACTCTACTGAGTGGACTCTTCTAGTTATTTACTTTTATTTCAGCAGACCAGGCATATCCTAGACTCTGCCCCTATGTATCCTTTGATTATTTGAATATAATTTGACAGACTTCCATTGCACCCAATTGCTGTAAATCCTCATAGGAAATCTTCTTGACTTGAATAAAAAGTATCAGTCAGATTTATTAAACGAACAAGCAAACAAACAGCAGTAGCTAGAAACTAATGAAATATCACAATTCTCAGATACAGATTGAGATAGTGAAAATGGAGTTTATTTTTTCCTAGATTCCATGTTTTCAATTTGTCATTATGTATGCTCAATAATCCAGGCAAGGAAATCCCAAAAATCGTTGAATAAGTTGATCTGGATAAAAAAGTGTACTTAAAGAAATGCTATACCCAGGAAATAACAAGCCAGGCATTGTGAATGAATTCCACATGTGGAAACTAATGTTGCCATGTTAACACAGACAACCTAGTCTTAAAATTGTTATTACATTCTTCAGCTACATCCCAAAGAGAAGGACACATCCTATGTACAAAGCATCCCTCATAGATCACATCATTTTTCAACCAAAAGGAGCAACCGCTCAAACTAATTCAGTCAACCAGCTGCCCATAGACTCCATACACCAGCTACAGGGACATATGTTAATGAAGTGCTTTCTGATCATTGCGCTGTAATGTTTCCTGATATTCTGAGGAGATCCAGATGTGTTTGCTTGCATCTTAATGCTGTAACACTTGATTATCTTAATGTAATACAGCAATGTTAAATGGACATTGTAAATCTCCGACCTTTCATCAGGAGCTGGTGGAATTACCTCCCCTCACTTATCACTTATGGAATTACCACATACGTTGGAATTTCTCTGACTGCCTGGGTGACGGTGAGATACCACTGCAGCTGGTGGTTGGATGTCTGGAGAGATGCAATAAGTAATCAAAGCACATGGTACAAGATGTTGACAAGGATAGATGATGAGCAAAGCCTACACAGAGCTCATGTTTTTCTCAGCTAAATGAGAAAATATGAGGTTTAATCAGTTTGGTTATTGGACAGAATATACACACAATATGAAATGGCAAACTTTGAGTTCAACCTCTATTCATGTATATATCAGCCTGCTACAGGCCTACAAATTGTATAGGAATGAAACTCCCGGGTCAGAGGAACATTTTGGATTGGGCTATCTGATCATCTTGGTGGCCTTTGCCCACTCTAGCCATCCTTAGAGCAGGGATTGCTCTGAGGGGATGTTTCCCTTGTTTTTGAATGGGACTAGAAGTCAAGCCATGTTTATTTGTGTAGCCCCAAATTACAAGGTAGTCCCAACGGGCTTTCCAGTCTGTATGATGTACAACAATATACAACATATGACATCATCTATCCTTGGACCCTAGACAGAAATGAGGAAAAACTCCACGAGAAACAACCTCAGGAGGCGCAACAGAGGAGGGGTTCTTCTTCCAGGACAGAAAGCAGTGAAATAGATGCTAAATGCACAAAAATAACAATTTTAATGTAACATCATAGCTTACACACAGAGCGAGGTGATGTAGAAATACAAACAATTGATGCACATAATTTGGCAAATTTAGATGCATTGGGTAATGAAGTTGTGAAGAGAACGCAAGGCAAATTTAGTGAATCTTTGATCATCCAAGAGAATGTCCGGTACCCCACAGAGGCAATCAGGGACCAGCAGGACTCCATGGGACAAAACCAGCTCTGCTCAGTCAGGCAGAGCTGTACAGAAAATAGACCTTACATGCACAAAAGAAGCAGACTTTGACACAGCATTCACACATATGGTGAAGAGAAGAAAAATTATGAGAGTGATGTCATGGTGATAGCTAAAGCAAATAC
>OMLC01066020.1:0-30327 GCA_900302585.1 Regalecus glesne | reverse complement strand
ATAGCTAAAGCAAATACTATGAAAGTAATTCTGAGTGAGGAAAAACACCAACAACAATTTAAATCTCCAGGAAGGTGGAACTTCAACCAAGGGAAAACAGGATGCATCACACAGATGATTAGAAGTGATAAGGTAGTTGAGAGTGAGATTATTATTTTTGAAAATAACCACTTGTAAAAATTCAACAAGTCATTTACACAAGAAAGTCGATCATCTTGAAGACACAATCAAGGAAATAAATGCTCAAAAGCAAATGAATCAATCAACTCCATAAAAAACAAAATATCGGGTGTCATTCATTGAGGACAATAGGAAGAGAGAGAGATAATCTATGGTCATCAAACAGAGCATGGAAGAAATTTGTTCTTGAGAAGTGAGAGCTGGAGAGTGAAAGAGATATGGGAGCAGGCACACAACATGGCCACACATGCAGAGATACAAATAGGTTAAAAGGGTGTGATGCTTTCAGAAAGAATTAGGAACATTTACATAGGCAGCACAAGACCCATATATGAACTACGATCTAGTTACAAATAGGCTGAGACCCACCAGTCAAGTCAGTTTTATTTGTATAGCCCATAATTGCAAATAAAAAAATGCCTGAATGGAATTTACACTAACACAATATCCTGTCTTTAGACCCCCACATTAATATTCTAGCAACATAATTTTGTACTAACTGAGCAATTCTAATACTAGCATGTTCTATGTTTATAAGCCTAAGATATTATAAGGTTTGGAAGTCAGATGTATTATACATCAGGATAAAGAAATGGGGTGTGAGACCAATGGCATTTTGAGACAAAACAAAGGCAGACCACACAGACATTTTTCCATTGGACACATAGTTTCTTCGAGGCTCTATCAGTTTTCCTGCACCATTTTACAAGCAGTCCACCACGACAGAAAAACAATTGTGGGATGCAGTCAGACTTGCAACAGACAAACACTTGTGTAAATACCAAAGTTTAAGGAATAAATTGTGAATACAATCACAGGATCTCATTTCCTCAGTGCCCTCGCCCGAGTATCAAAGTGTTAAATTTAGATACAAAAATAGTACACACTAATTACTTTAATGATTGGGAGACCTTTGTTGATACAATTAAAGGTAAAAGGTCCATTTTTATGTGTCATGATTAGAAATTACGTTTTTGTACTACACAATATTGAAAGTAATCACTTGAATTACACACACACATACACACGATTGTTTGCATTATTTGTTTCTCCATGCCCTAAAGAGCTGGGCTTTCAGATTTGTCCCTTTTTTTCTGGAAGCCCAAAATAAAATGGCCCTCTACATATCTAGAATCAGCTTCTTTTTCTTTTTTGTGTGAAATGAAAGACTGCCTCCTCATATTCATCAGAAATGTCATGCAAACAATTGTCTAAAGCTATTGTCCCATTTCCCTAGCCATCTTCTCTTGATAATCTCTGGTGGTGACCTTATGGCTTTTATGAAATTATCTTGGCAAGCCATTCAATAGTATAGAAAATGATCAGAGCAGTGTCATTGATATTGGCCCATTGTCTGAAGAGGCTTGAATGGACTTCCAGATATGTTGCTTGGTATGAGAATCTTTCTATTACACAAAAGGCAGAGGCCAGACTGGTCTCTCCACGAGGGTCATGCACATTACCAAAGGCTGTAATATTGCTCCAAATTTGAAGATAAGATAAGTCTATTTATTTATTTTATTTTTTGGAAGATCCTCATACTAAGCAAGATATCTGGAGGTCTTTTCAAGCCCCTTCAGAAAATAGGATTGGCCAATATCAATAATACTGCTCAGCTCATTTCCTAAACTGTTCTTTGTTTTTTTTTAACCCCCCTGTGGCTCAGTGGGTAGAGTACATGCCTGGGAGTCAGGGATTGCGGGTTTGTATTCTGCAGCATAGTTCGGTAAATACAAGGTAATCATTGTAAAGTGCTTTGAGTGGTCGCTAGACTAGAAAGGTGCTCTGAAAAATAAAAGGCAAACTTGAGAGGGGAAAAACACAAAGGGGGGCAATGGATACTTTACATAATTTCTTCTCTTCTGCTCAAAGTATTTTTATGAAAAGAAATGGACAGCAGAGACAGTAGTTTATGTTTCAAAGAGTTTTGTTTTCAATAATTTGGGCCCCGAAACGTGGATATTACTGTTTTTATTTCCTCCCAGAATGTATGCAGTACGTTGTGGTGTACAGTGGGAACGACATGCCACTCTAAGCTTGATGGTGCTGTGGACGGGACCCATTGTGGTGAAGACAAGGTGAGTCATCAGCTTTTAGCATGATGATTTTATGAACCACAGTACAAAGGGATACTCCACCCTAAAAACATCCAGTGTTATTCCACTGATGTTGAAGTTAGATTTGTCAACATGAGCCAAGAGCCTTAGTATTGTGAATCAAAGCATGTGGCAACAAAACGCAGTCAATGTCATGGTGCGCCTGGGGTGTGGCAAGGGTACTGTTGGTATTTTTGTTGAAGCGGTATGCAGCACACCTACGATGCATTAGGGAACAGGGAAGAATATATTCTTAGTAGATGTGGTTGGGGCTGGTGTTGAATGAACCAATAAGATAGTCTCTTCTTTTTTTCCCTTCAAGAGAACCATGCACTGCATTATGATTGCACTGTCATTTTGCTGATAGAAGCAAGAAGGGGAGTCCAGTTTTCACACAGAAAAAGTTTATCCCAAGAAGGAACTTGTTTTCGTGTGGGAAGTGCAGAATCACTGAATGTTTTAACCAGGTTTTACTTAAATAAACTTAAAGGCAGAAACAACAGGCTGTCTTTTATGAATATGAGTTGTCATGGCAGAAATAACCTAAAAATCAAAAACTCGCTTCTGATTTTATAGTTTATAGGCCAGTGACACTATCAAATAGTGATCTACCAGTGATTGTTCTGTCTTCATTCATCATACTGATCAGCGGTCACTCGGGGTCGAGTATGACTGTCGTCCTTCTGGGTCTTCAGGTAGGCGTAGAGGCCGATCCTGGATCTGCATAATGGGAGGACGCCTGCTCATGACAGCTTTTTACGGGGAGAGGCTTATTTGCCTGAAGCCATCACATGGTCCTTGACTGGGAGTGGCCAAGGACCAATGGCATGGAGAACCAAGATGATTGGGGACCTCCTTCTGTTGCTGCCTTCATCCGCCTTTACTGCTGTTTTGACCCAGAAACATCTTCGGCCAGTTCTGCCATTGAGGTCTTTGATAGGTCTCTCTTCATCTGGAACCCCCCCCTGACCTATTTGCTTTGGATGACCCTATAAGGAGGCAAGCTTCGGACAGCATAGCACTTGGGATCATTAATATACACAAACCTCTCCACCACAGCAGGGTGGTGATCCAGAAGAAGCAGGTCTTCACAGTTAACAGCTTACAGAGAACATTAGACTCAGTCTAGCAGAGATATACTGAATAATAGTAATAATAATCTCTTTTGGAGGGACAGTGCATATTAGTTCACTATTCACTAAATGTTCACTATTAGTGAACATTTAGTGTTGAATTTAGTAAAATCTTAATATGCCAGACTTAGTCGCCAGGCTAATTTTCATTTGTTGTCTCAAGAAATTAGGGGTTCAGTGTCTTACTCAAGGACATTTTGACATGCTTTCTGAAGGAACTACGGATCAAACCACCAATCTTCATATCACTTGATGACTGCCCTACCTCCTGAGCTAATCCCTCTGTCCTGTAAATTTTCTTGGAATTATTCAGAATCACTTTTTGGCCAAGTGTACGTATCCATAAAAGGAATTTGACTCCAGATCACAGCAGCTTCTAGCACTTGCATACATCTCTCTCTCTCTCTCTCTCTCTCTCTCTCTCTCCCCCCGCTCTCGCTCTCGCTCTCGTGAAAAAATAGAAGCTGTAAATGGAACAACAAACTGGAGGTGAGCATATATGCACAATAGGTATGCCCCTACTATACAGAGTTTAAAAAAGATATTTCCTTTTTTTGGTATTGTTTGTATGTCTGGTGTTTTAGTGTATATTTTCTATAGCAATTTCCAGAGGGTGGGAGTTGAAACATACTGTGTCCTGGTTGTGGGGAGTTTGGCTGATCTGCCCACCCGTTTCTGGGCTTTAGAGGTGTACAAGTCCTGGAGGGTGGGCAGGTGAGTGCCAATCATTTTTTTCTTCTGCCCTTACCGTTCACTACAGTCTTTTCCTATCCCATTTTGCCTCTGCACTTCAGCAGACTGTGATTGATGTGCACAGGATAGTTCCATAATTGCAGGATTGAACTGACTCAGTAGCTGCCGTGGCAGAACAAA
Source organism: Regalecus glesne (assembly GCA_900302585.1). Classification (NCBI taxonomy): domain Eukaryota; kingdom Metazoa; phylum Chordata; class Actinopteri; order Lampriformes; family Regalecidae; genus Regalecus; species Regalecus glesne. The sequence goes on along the minus strand of OMLC01066020.1, from coordinate 26,045 downwards.
TTCTTATGATGGAAGGCTTCTAGGGGACTGGGATGGTGGTGAAGTGTCTGAAGCAGGAGCGGACCTCACACAGCTTAGGTGATCTGTTGAAGATTTACATGACATTAGAGTCTCACTTTGCAGCTGTTGGTGAAAAAATAACTGAAAGCTCATTTGGACATTTGAAGTATGATTAAGATTCTTATGTGGTTACTAATGCAAACCAGTGGCTCTGGCGGTAGAGCTCTGCACGTTGGTTCCTAAGGTTATCCGATCAAATCTAGCTAGTGACCACAAGTAGGGGCGGCATAGATCAGTGGATAGAGCGGTCGTCTGGCAATCAGAAGGTTAGAGGCTCAATCCCTGGTCCTGCAGAAAGCATGTCGAGGTGTCCTTGAGCAGGATGCTGAACCCCTAAGTGCTCCCTGAGCGCCATATGGTGGCAGCTCACTGCTCCGATACAATAGGATGGGTTAAAATGCAGAGAATTCCAAATTTCCCCTTGTGAGACTGATAAGGAAATCATTCTTTAAACATAAGATAATACAATCTCAACTTTATAATTGTTTTTTTCTTTTAATAAACCAATGCAGTTTGGCAAACTACCATCTGTATTATTGAACAAGAGTGCTTGCTGTCTATTGTAAGGATTTAACAGGAGACGAAACATATGTGCTCTTTTCTCTCAGTGGTGTTTTGGTGGTGAATGTGTAGCAGTTGGATATCAACCTGAGAGTGTCGTTGGTGGTTGGGCCTCATGGAGTGAGTGGTCATCTTGCTCAAAGACCTGTGGGGCTGGAGTCCAGAATGCCCAAAGGGATTGTGTTAACCCAATGTAAGTCTAACATGTCATCTCATTTATCCCAACTTATTTACAGCACTGATTTCATAAACATTTTTTTCTGTTTGAGTTTTCATATTTTTTTTATTTTTATTGAATTTATTGTTTCTTTGATCCCTTCTAGTCTCAGTGAAAGCACATCAGCAATGGAGTTTAATATCTCCTTGACAGTGGAAAGTTCACATTCACCTCCACAACGTGAGGACTAATCATGACACGTAAAACGAACTTCTCTTTATATAGATATTATAATCTAAATAGTTAGATAGATTCAGTGGTAAAGTAGATTATGTACTCTAAAGATAGATGAAGCCATCTAATGATAGATGAATTCTATTTTTTCAGTTTCTCATTAAATCTGATAAAATAGGCTTTGAGCGACATCATGGCATATCAATGTGTTACTGTCAGTGAGGATTTTCAACAAAACACTAAAAATGTTGTATATTTCAAAAAGCTTTCTAATGAGATGATACAGGCTATGTCTAACAGGCTATACACTTGCCTTAGCAAACTACAAGTAATATCTGATGCATGTTACATATAGTCTAAGATAAAATATAATCTATGTATATTTCCTAACATGGACATTGGACCATTTTTTTCAATAGTGAGTGGTCCATTTTATGTGTCACAATTAGTCCCCACATTTTGGGGAGTAGAAATGGACGTAGGTTGAGTTTGGGGGATTAAGGCTGGATGCCCTTCCTAATAACCCGTGGTGGGGTTTGAAAGTGCAGCCTCTGGCTTGTCAGTTCCTGAAGTACATGTTCTACCGCTGAGCTACCACAGCACTTTAAAAAATAAATTGTGAATAGTTTGAAATACAAAATATCAATTGGCTATTATACTTGAGTAAATAATATATAAGAATATGAAAAATCTGCCTCTTCTCGAAAAAGAGAGAAAGCTTTTCACTTTATGCAGAGAAAAACATTTTATGTGATGTCCAAGTCCTTCTTCAACTGTCTGTCAAAGTACACTTCTTAGTCATTGTTTTATTTCTCTTTTTATCCATAGTTCATTTACAGGGAGAGACATGATAATGTTGGCAATGTTAAGATTGGCTAAAAATAACATCACAATACTGTCCTCATCTGTAGTCCCAAATATGGAGGCAAATACTGTCTGGGAGAGCGGCGGAGGTACAGGATCTGTAACACCCCGCCATGCCTGAATGACCAGCCAAGCTTCAGAGACATCCAGTGTGGTCAGTTTAACACCATGCCCTACAAGGGCCATTTCTACAAGTGGGTTTCAGTTAACAACAGAGGTGAGTAATTGCGGAGTCAGAGTGAAACAGTATAACGATACAAATTATTAATATAAATGCAAAAATAGTGGTTTCCATCCTACCCTGTCAAGTCCCCTCCCCCTTTGAAAAGTGAGGTTTCCTTCTCCAAGTTTTACCCCCCTGAAAAATACACCAAGTCATATAGGTAATGGGACATCCCTCTAATTAAAAAGATCTGTTTTTACATGTCATGATTTGTCCCAATGCTGTGGGCGTGGCCACAGACCTTCTCATAATCCCTTGAAAAATATACATTTTGCTAAATATGCAATCTAATGTCATTTAAAAGTTGAGTATATTTATTGGGGAGTATTCCATTTTAAGCCAATTGAATATATGCTTTGGTAGCAAGATATACTTCACCTTTTGTGGGGTATGTTGGTAGGTATATGGTGGAGCATGCTATAAAGATATAAATCATCATAAGCAAATGGAATGCAAAGCTGTCAGATGTTACTATAAATTGCTGTTGTTATTGAAAATCCCCAGCGTTACATAATTAATTTCAGGTTTCTTGGTCACTGATGTGTAAGCAATATTATCTGGTGAATTCTCAAAGGAAGTAATAGATGTAAAACCATCGAGGAAATATTAATTAGCTTGACTCTTGAACACCATCCACCACATATTTTTCCTTTTCCCCCCACAACACATCCGATATCCATCCATTACCTTAATCTTTCCATACCCACTTAATCCAGTTCATGGTAGGGTTGGAGTCTATCGCAGCAGAAATTGAGCAGAGGACAGGGAGACACCTTTGACAGAGTGCCAGTATATCACGGGGTCCACGTACGTAATCCACCACACATTATTCACACCAGGGCTGCAGTAGCTCAAGGGTAGAGTGTGCTTCAGGAACTAATGAGGCAGCAGCTGTGGGTTCAAAAGCCATCATGGGGCATCAGGAAGGGCATTCAGCCAGGAAGGGCATTCACGAAGGTAATCCATCCCACAGCTATCCTGGGATGGACTGGTGACCTGCCCAGAGTGTTTCTCCACTTTCTAATGAATGCCGGGATAGGCACCGACAGATCCATTACCTGACTTTGGATAAGCAGTTGACCATGACGCATGACATTATTCACACCTATGGCAATTTCAGAAGTTCCCATTCATCTAATTTGTTTGTATTTCAATTATGGGAGGAGTCCCGCACAAAGCACTCCACACATATGGGCTGGAGTTAAATCCAATGGAATTAAATCAAAGCCTATGTACATACTATTTCTTATCTATTCATTTAGCCTTTTAACAAAGACAAGGCCTTCATGTTATTTAACAATGCTTTGTCTTTTCTTTTTCATCCATTGGTCATTCTAGTCTATACACTGACATTGCCATATACTATTCCTGCTGTATAATATGGCATAGCTCAGCGGCATGGATCAGTGGGTAGAGCGGTCGTCTGGCAATCGGAAGGTTACAGGATCGATCTCCGGTCCTGCATATAACATGTCGAGGTGTCCTTGAGCAAGACAGTGAGCTCCCAATGGCTCACTTGATCTACATCGCTAAATGCCTGTAATGTAACGTAAACAATACCTTATTTATTTGTTTAGTTTGTTACAAGAAGGGTTCAAGTACTTACATGTGTATCTTGAGTTTTATTTTAATCTTTCATACAGAGGTAAGCCAGCATGAATTTATACTGCAGTTTCAGTAGATTGTAAAAGTGGGGGAAAACATCATCATGATGATAAATTGATTTTTTTATATATCACTTTTCTAGTCTAGCGATCCCTCAAAAGACTTGACATAGTATGCCCACATTTATTGAGCATGGGGGATTAAAGCTGGATGCCCTTTTCTTGACAACCTGCTAGTGGGATCAAACTCCACATGCTCGACTTGGAGGTACATACTCTACCATGGCCTTAAATATTAAAAGTCATGATGCTAATGAATGATTTAGTGTTGTACAGTTCTTTCCAACCTGGGTTTTATTTTCGTAAGTATTGCCATGATGTGAATCGGCTATGATAGTGTTTTTTATGGGGACCCAAATTTATAGAACAGGTGTCTTGTGACCCCAAACTAGGTAGTCATGGGCTTCTACTAAAGAATCTTTGTGTCTTTTGTGACTTTGAGTTTCTCCAACAATTCTCTTTCAGTCAACCCTTGTGAACTCCACTGCCGTCCACTGAATGAGTATTTCTCTGAAAAGATGCTGGATGCTGTTGCCGATGGGACGCGGTGCTATGAAGGTAGCACTAGCCGAGATATGTGCATCAATGGCATCTGTAAGGTAGTGGCACTTATTGTTTCATGCCCCTAAACCAGAGAAGTCATTGTGACCACTGTATGTATATTTCCCCTTCAAATGCTATTTCATCTCCCAATTAAAGGCTGAGGAAATCTCAATTCTTCAATTATTTATTTGCTTGTCTCTATTTCAAATTTCTGCTCCAGGACTTCACTGGGAATGCAGGTAGTAAAGATAGCCCTTGACTTGTTTTCTCAGTAGTTCTGGGATTCATTTGACATTTGGTATGAAAATGAGTTCGTTGATGATAAAATCTGTAGGCTGTTATCTCTCAGGATGCTACCCTTGCCTTTCCTATTATCATGAGACAAAATGTCACCTGATGACCCAGGTGCTTTTGAGAGGACAATGAATACTGGCTTTGAGTCAGTAGATGGTTTGCTGTGTATGGAGAAGGGTTTTTGTTTTTGTGGGGCCAGAGTTTAATTGGTTTGGCTGAAAGGACACTTACTATTTTTCTCTCTCCAAACTTAATAAATATTGCTATTGCTCAGTTAGTGTAGTCATTTCTTTGTATTTACACACTCTACTGTTCAGTGATTGTTTACCCATTTACCTTTTACTCATTATTTGCTCTAAATCTTCTGGGGAATTATCTAATGATTATGGATAAAATAAAATAGCTTAGTATTCCAATTGCGAATTAAATTCCTACTGCTGGAAACCACTATCATTGTAAATAACTTTTACTTACATGCTAATGTAGCAAAGCTTTAACACCAAATGCTTTATCTCATTCCTACCTTTGATTTCGCTTAATTTTAACATGTTGCTTTCTATCTATTTGTCTTACAGAATGTTAGCTGTGACTTTGTGATTGATTCTAATGCTACAGAGGATCGCTGTGGGGTGTGCCATGGTAATGGTTCTACCTGTACTACCGTGAAGAAAACTTTTGAGAAGAGTGAAGGCCTTGGTATGTTGCTTATTGAGCATTCCCCTGTCAGATAAGTTATTTTTTTCTATATACTCAGGACCTTTCAGATTTATTCATGCCAACCCTGTTCACTTTTTTGGGTCAATGTTAGGATCGAAACCACCAAGGGCAATAATATCAATGTTAATGTACCTATCAGTGAGAGGCCTGTTTTACATGTCACAATTACTCCCAATGCTGTGATGGTGGACACAGAATTAGATGGAGCCTGGGAGATTAAGGCCGGTGCCCTTCCTGACGCCCGCAGTTGGTTCAAAGTCGCAGTCTCTGATTCGTCAGCTCCCGAACCATGCGCTCTACCAATGAGCTACCCAATGTACTTATCTACCTATTGGTCATCAAATAAATAGAAAAATAAAATAAGAGATTCCCTTATCAGTCCCGCAAGGGGAAATAGGGATTTCTCTGCATTTTTGACCCAACCTATTGAATCGGAGCGGTGAGCTGCCAACATATGGCACTCGGGTAGCAGTTAGGGGTTCAGTGTCTTGCTCAAGGACACCTCGACATGCTGTATGTAGGACCGGGGAATCAAACCTGCAGCCTTCCAATTGCCAGACGACCGCTCTACCCACTGAGCTATGCCACCCCCAACTGACTAAAAATAGTCAGTTGGTGGCAGGGCCTTTTCTTATCCCACTGAGCTATGCCCCCCCATCAAGAGGAAACATTATCAAGAACAATTTTTAAAAAATGCTTTTTGATATATATTTTCTAAACGGGTGTGATGACTTTTTATCCCCCTATGGCACCACTTTTAATTTCGTAGTTGGAGACTGGAGTTGGCAGGCTGTGTGGGGTATGGTATGAAAGTAACTATTGGACTTTTCTCTTAAGGTTATGTAGACATTGGTCTAATCCCTGAGGGAGCACGGGACATTCGGATTGAGGAAGTTGCTGAAGCTGGAAATTTCTTGGCTTTGCGAAGTGACAACCCAGATCAGTATTTCTTGAATGGTGGCTGGACTATCCAGTGGAATGGTGACTACAAGGCAGCAGGGACGGTATTCACCTATGAAAGGACAGGCCATCTTGAGAATCTTACTTCTCCTGGACCTACCATGGAGCCCATATGGATTCAGGTAAGGCTAATGTAAAAAAGATGGGACTCATTTCACTCTTAACATTATGAGTGTGTATTGCTAAATTCTTCCATCTAGAGACAATATCAACTAATTTTGTGGTGTGCTCAAGCAGAAAAAATATTGAAATGTGATCACAGTGTGGCAATGCATATGTTAACTGTTTACTGGTAAGCTGAAGCACATATGACAACAGGCACCTTGTTTTTAATTCTGGCTGCCAGAGAGAGGAAAGGATCAGGAAAAGCAGATACTTCAATTTCCGTTTGTTTGTTCACGTCAATGGGAGAATTACAAAAAAGGTGAATCAATTCGTCTTATTCTCCCCACACTCCCATCTACGTCTGTGTCCATGATGGACACAGACATAGATGGGAGTGGATGACGTGAACTGACTAAAGTGAAATCAGCTAGCATTTTATTTTCTCAGATGTCCTCCACTGGATTAGCTTTGCTGGGCCTGGTTAGCGTTCTACTATGGGCTGAACTGTGGGTTTTGATGGTGTTTTTTATGTGTTTTCCTGCTCTCCCTGCAGAAACTAGGCTACAATGGGAGGGGATTTTAAAAAAATCTTGGTATTGTAAACCATACAGTTAATCCGTTTTAACTGTGGAAACTAATGATAACGGGTCTGTTATTGGCTGCAGCCTAGCTAAGTTTATTTTGTTAAGATTTCATTGCGGTGATTGGAGTTGAATTAACGTATATTTAGCTATTACGTGATCCATTTATTTCGATTTTTTTATGCAGGTGTTTGCTCTACTTTGTTTTGTTCATTAATCTACTTGTTTAATTCCATCTCGTCCTCTCTTAAGGTGTTTTATCTGATTCGTTCAATTTGTTTATTTACAAGTTGATTGGATTTATTGTAAGTCGTTTTGCGTAAAAGCATCAGTTGAATGACTGTAATGTAATGTGTCCATTTCCACAATGTGGGGAGTATTCATGACATGTGAAAATGGGCATCTCTTCAGAAAATCCAACAGCGGGCACAGTTGATACTCAAAGATTGTAGAAGGATGCCATTAGATGCCATAGCAAGTCTATGTTGTCGTGTTTTTACATATTCCTTTTTGTTACAGCTCAAGCAGTATTTTGTGTGTCTTAGCTTCTGTTTCAGGAGACTAATCCAGGGGTGCGCTATGAGTACACAATCAGAAGAAAGGCCTCAAAGGACAATGATATCCCCATTTCTGATTTCTTCTGGAAGTACGGCTCATGGAGTGAATGCAGTGTCACCTGTGGGTCAGGTAAGAAAAAAAAGCTACATCTTGTTTTTGCTTCGTTTGTTGTTTCTAGTCAAAAGGACCTTCACATTAACCTTAAATTCACTGTCTGTTTAAATATTCGCCTCTTTTTCCACATATGTGGAACCAATGCCACTACATAAGTATTCGATATGAATAATTGTTGACCACAAACTCCTCTATATTGGATTGGTAGCTACAAAAGGTCTCCTTATGTTAGGACCAATCTATATGGATCAAGGATACTTTTAAAATGTGGATAAACTAAACTGATCTATTAAAGTTTTACATTAAAAAGAGAAGGCTAGTGAGTAATAAAATAAATTCTAAATTAAAATGGATTCATGCTATGGGGGCATTTTGGAGCAGCCCTTTTGGTTTGGTACAGGTTATATTGGAGTACTTGTATTTATTTCTTCTTTTGCCGATCACCAGTGGTCAGTTTGTAATTAAATATTCAAATAGATTGTGATGTATATATAGAAATTTTATTTTTCATCTTATATTCACTTCTCACAGTAAATTATCTGTAACAATGTCTCCTAGGAGTTTTTTTATATGAATTTTTAAATTGAATTAGATAAGTGGAAAGGACAAAAATCTACAAAACAAAAATCTAAAGCATCAAAATAATTTTGAGATTATTGAGATGGAAAACTTGATTGTCAGTAACAAGAAATGTGAAAAGGGTGATCATGTTTTTTTCTACATTTTTCGACAATATATTTATTATTTGTTTATAATAGTCTGAAAATGTGTGCTTTAGTAAAAGCTTATGAAATTTAATTAAGAAATATTGCCTTACACAGTGTATGTATTTTTCTTTTGATTTTCACTTTATCTTCCCCAATGTGATCCACATCAAGTGAGACTCATCCTTTGCCTGCTGTACGAGATGCCTACTCGGTTGAAAGTCAGCTTTCAGACATGTCGTAGCCTTCAGCAGGTTACGAGTAAGAGCAGGGAAGGATGAGGGGTAGCTCTTGTTCAGGTAGGATAGAAATCGAGGGAAATTGAGGGAGAGGATAATGAAATGAAGGCATCTTACAGGAAGAGATAAATTTGTCACACCCTCTGGGTGGGAATTCTTTTATGCGCCACCTTGTATTATACTCTCTGGAAACTACCACCTATTGTCAAGAACATGCCAAAGGATTTCAGCCAAGTTTTTGGAGTCCCAGACATAACTTTTAAGATCACAGGGTAAGCAGGAGGGAGTCGGTGTGCACTCCTCTTTGACAGTCATTTAATGTAAGGTAGACAAAGTCACTTGTGATCCAGTCTTCAGCTAGTGTAGCACTTTTACTAGACTATCATGTTGGTTTCAATTTATATTCAGTCTTTTGTCTTGGCTCCAGTGGTGTGTGCTCAAGGCTGACTGTAGACTGTATGGAGTTAACACGTCTTTCCATGTGCCTCTGTCATTCACCAATCTTATAATACAAAAATAATCCCGTGATTACCCATCTTTACAACTACAATGGAAAATAATTAAATTAAATGAATAAATCAAACGAATAATTACATTTATGATGTTCTCCATTTCAAGGGTATTTGAAAATCTATCAGTGTGTGTTTGACATTCATTAGATGTGATGTTTTTTTGTGTGGTATGAAGTAGATCAGAGTAACTGGAGTAATTTCAGTGCCTTGACCTGGAAAGAAACAATACTTCAATCAGCAGTTTGTGTCTGTGATTTTTTTTAAACAGCTGTTTCCTTCCATCACAAAATTTCCAGGTGTTCAGCGACAGATTGTTCACTGTGTGGAGAGAATGTCTGGGATCCTAGAAGAGCGCTTTTGTGACCCTTTAACCCGACCTGATGATAAACAGGCCAGTTGTAACAAGGAACTGTGTCCAGCAATGTGAGTTTACCCTCAGGACTAGATAAGAAAAAAAACAACTGTTTTACCTATGGAAAAACACACTCACACACCAGCATTGTTTAAGATATTTTTCACCCCATGGGTAAAACTGGTCTTAAAAAAGTAAAGTATCTCTGTCCCTCTCCCTCCCTCCATTAATTCATCCAGTCTATCACCACTTTTCTTAAAACTTTCAGCTAAGATTTGGTCGATATGTTATTTCTCTTTGGAAACAATTTTTTGCAAGACTATTGATCCCTTGCTATTTAGTATTATAGCCTGGATGACAAGCTGGAGCACAGAGGAGAATCCATTAAGTTTCCAAATGATTTTGAGCCATATTCTTCCATTTTAATCATTAGAATTACGTTTGATGGAAATCAAAACAAAAGGCCATTTAACATTTTTGCCACTGCTAAAATAATGTCTGGTATCCATTTTTATTTACAAGATTTTTATTTAAAAAGCAAAAGGCACCATTTAATTAGACTCATCTGTAATCTAAGTCATGGCCGGCATTTACTATGCATGCGTGAGTATACTCTAAAAGAAATGACCTGAACTTTCATCCTTAATACTGAAGTACAATATCCCATAACACACCCATTGGTTAAAATTGGTACCTTTTGAATTATCCAAAGCGACATTGATGTAGTCCCCTGGCATTTCTCTATCATAAGTGCACCACCAATAATTGCATTTATTGTGTATAATTGTTTAGATGGTGGGTTGGAGAGTGGCAGAAGTGTTCATCAAGCTGTGGGAACTCAGGTTTGGCCAAAAGGACAGTACTCTGCATCCAGGCAGTTGGTGTGGAGGAACAAAGAGCTCTTCAGCCCACTGAATGCAAACACATGCCCAAACCTGAGCTTGTGACCCCCTGCAACACACATATCCCCTGCCCAGCAGATTGGATTGCAGGCACCTGGTCAGAGGTGAGGATTACCTTAGCGAATGTAGTTCTGCCGTATAGACTTCCAGACCTGAAAAGATCATAAAAAGTATCACTGACACTTTATGATAAGACTACCCTTACAAAGGATTTATAAATGAGCTATAAGACACTAAAATAATTCATAAATAATTACAAACGAGTTATTACAGTTTTCATACATCAATGCAAGCTCATTATTAAGTTGCTGCTGCACTTTTTAATCTATCCTATTAAATCTCAGATCCTCCCAGTTGCTTGCAGAGCTTACTAGTTGCTAGTTTAGTAACTATGCAATCTGAGGGTTAACGGTATAGATAAATGGTAAATAGTCTAAATATAGCACTTTTCTAGTCTAGCAACCACTCAAACTGCTTAGAATAATAAATAATAATATAGATTATGAATGATAATAACTGAAATACTCTGCGACGTGGCTTCAGATAAGCTGTTGATGGATGGATGAGATGAATTAAATAAATGTAGGTTCACTATTTGGCTATTTGGCAAGCAACAAAGTCATGGTTGCCATTTTTATTGAATGTGTGATAGCAGCTTATTCATGATTTGTAGTGTTCAGAACTTAATTGTTAACAATGAGAGTTAACATTTTCTGTTGCAAAGATTTTGTTCTTATTTTGGGATATTTTTTATCAGATATCTTTACTCATGACTCTGGAAATTCCCATTGGCCTTGTACAAATTGAAATGTTCTTCCTGTTTCTTGCTACAGTGTTCAGTGACATGTGGAGGTGGATTACGTCGCCGGAACATCACCTGCTCAAGAAGCACTGAGGTTGACTGTGATCCACAAAAGATGCCCACTGCTGTCACTTCATGCTATCTCAGTGACTGTCCACAAGTGGTTGACATTTTTGGGGTGACTGACTGGTCTGGAAGTGGCTTGTCTAGTAAAGAAGATTTCAATGAAATCAACTCCATTCCTGGTGCCAATTCTCTTCCCAAACATGCTAATACCAGAGCCCAGCCAAATAATCATAATGATCTAAATAACATAATTGAATCGGATTTATCCCTTCACAATCAAATCGAAAAGACTGATGACTCCTTTAAAAGTAATGTTCAAGTGGATGATTTTTACTATGACTACAACTTCATCAACTTTCATGAAGACTTGTCTTATGACTTTGACACAGGAAACACTGGAAAGCAAGCAGGAAACAATCATGAAGTCAATCCCTCTCAGAAGCCAAAGGTGAATAGCGATATCGAAGAAAACATTTACAGGGAAACTACAATAGGTCCAGTAACTACCTCAACTATTTCTAATAAGATGACACCCGATACTAAAGAAGTAGGAAAACCACAAGATCAGAGTCAGGAAAACTTTCATAAGAGCAGACGCACACCTACAAAGAAACCTGCAGTAAAAATGTCTGAAAAAATTGATGATTTTCTTTCTGAGGACTATTTTCTGCCCATGTCCACCACTTTTTCACCAAGACTGAAAAAGGGGCTTGATGGTAATGGTTGGCCCAGAGATTTCAGCCTAGGTTATAGTCTGGTATTCACAACAAATAAGTCCCCTATGGTCACTGAACAGGAAAAACATGGGGAGGAATCTGACAAGAACAGTGATGAAGAAAGCCACAATGGTGATGCTATTGTCAAAGCTTATTATGCTGCTACCACTCCTGTCAGTCAGATGAGTAAAGAGGACTCTCTCACTATATCAGTGGTTCAAGAGGATGTGGAGGAATTTGACAATTTGAAATATTCTTCTCATGAAAATAAAACACTGGGATCAGACACATCTGGGTTCCAAGAGGATATCAAAAACGTAGAGCCACCTTTAGGTCCTCCTTCCCCAGAAAGTGTATTTCAACTTCAGACTCATTTGAACATGGTTCTAGCCCAACCGGGTGAAAGTACTGTAGAGAGACCTCTAGAAGATAGCCAAGGTACATCAACAGTCAAGGACTCTTACCTCAGGGTGACCTCTCACTCTGCCACTCAGGACTCCATTGCTCTCCCCATTCTCTCTCACACAATCTCAGGAAAACATGAAACTTCTAATGACACCTCATTAATAACTGGAACAGACTCCCTACCTCGCACAGAATTGGTGAGAGGCAGCCAGCCTTTACCATTTTTACCCCCAACAGATTCACAATTAATTATGACAGAATCACAGGTACCCACACTGTCCACTTGGACTGAAAGAACAATGCTTCAAAGAGGAGGTGTGAATGCCCAAGCTCCATATGACTGGTCTGATTTTGACAACAATGAGATTATTTCCTCTATGCTGGGAAAAAGGGGTAAAAGCCATCCGCCTTCATACCCTTTACCAATGAACAAAGCTGCCACTCATAACACCAGCACAACATCAACATTGAACATGCTGTCCCAAGAACCCTCCAAGCCCACTCCACCAGCGCATGCACCTACTGTTTGGCCAGTTCCAGAGTTTACATCAGTTCATGCCACATCCTACCCCCAAGCCCCTACATTTCCCTACTGGATTGCTGGCAACTGGAGTGCAGTGAGTTTTTCCCTTCTTGTATGCATTCCTCACATTCTGATGATGTATTTGTCCAGTAAGGGTGGAACAAAGCTCGATAGTGTCTCATTATTATCATTTTTACAATTTGCTTATATAATACTGATAAAGCCTAAGTCCTAGTTTAAGCCCTATTCTATTCCTTCTTGGTGTACTTAGTTTAGGCACTTATTATACCAAATATTTCCAGGTCTTTAAAATTATATATCTTGCCAAAGCTTGCGCACTCTTCTTTTGTCAAAATGATTTACTTGGTAAGCTTGATGTTAGTTCAGTTCCTGCCGTTCCCTTGGTACAAATTTAACAAGATGATTATTGACTTGCATGACTGGAAATGTATTTTTGGCTGAAGTTAAGACTAAGACTCCTATAAAAAGAGGATGAAGAGGACTTTGATTTTTGGGCAGTTTTACAACTCAAGCTGTCTTATTATACATTGACCATAAGTTGTGCTTTTCATAATTGTGAAATGCCTATTGGCAGTGCTCTACCACTTGTGGTCTGGGTGGTATCTGGAGGACTCTTACCTGCAGTACTGGCTCAGAATCTGATTGTGATCCAGCCAAGAGGCCCATACCAGCCCGACAGTGCTATCTGCGTCCCTGCTCCATGTGGAAAATAGGGCAGTGGAGTAAGGTTAGACTACTCAGTGTCATCACAATACAGGGAAGTTTTTGGAATATTTTTCAATGGCACAATTATTATTTCTACTTTTGGCTGCACGAAGACTGATTTAATGTGGCACAGAGTAATCTGTTAGAAAATGTATTTTATTATTTTTCATTTTAGTTTATGGAGTTTTCTCATTAAGTGTTTCTATTGTTTCTAGTAGCTTTTACAACTTGAATAACCATTATACTAATATCTTATGCCAGTGCTCCAAGGACTGTGGAAGTGGTGTTACAGTACGAGAAGTCCAGTGTTTTGATATGCGGGATCAAAGACCCCTGCGACCATTCCACTGCCAGGCAATATCCCTGAGACCCCGAACCCATATGCCCTGTAACCCCCAGCCCTGTCTTGACTGGTACACCTATTCATGGGGTCAAGTGAGTATCATTACCAAACCAAGAAGATAGTTTTATTCTGTCCCCTTATGAGGATGACTTAGCTAAAAATTAGAAAAAAAGTTGACATTCCTCACACTTGTACTGTCTAAATTAAAAGTAAACCACAATTTCAGACAACACTCTTACATTTGACTACCATATGTAGATATATATTGGGTGCACTTTGAATGGATTTTACATTTATTTTATATCTTCAAACCTCACTACAAATCAGGTATTTTACTTTATGAACTCTAAATACTGGTCATTAAAAGCTCTAAAGCCCACCACTTCAGAATTCTCCTATTTACATGTAGAAGCATATAAGAACATATGGGAATTAAGCCTTTAGTGTCACCATATGCATATTGATCCAACAGTTGCTCTCTGTGTGTGCGTGCGTGCGTGCGTGTGTGTGTGCGTGTGTGTGTGTGTGTGTGTGTGTGTGTATGTGTCTGTGTGTCCCAGTGCTCTGAAGTGTGTGGTGGAGGCGAGCAAGGGCGAATAGTCACCTGTCCAGAGGATGATCGATGTGACAAAGCCATTCAGCCGAGCAACATTCAGCCTTGTAATAACCAGTCATGTGTGCAGTGGCTCACTGGATCTTGGGGACAGGTACCATTTATGCACACACACAAACCTACATATGCACAGATACACACATGAAAGGGAAAGATACGCATACTGACACCAAAGACAAAAGGACAAAGTCCTTCATAATCCATGGAATGTATGTCCTGTTTTTAATCTGATCATGATGTGAAGGAAATTTTTAGCCATTTAAAGGGCTCCATTTGACATTTTGAAGAGCTGTTATAGAGATCAGTAGATAGCTTAAAATTGTTACAGGCTATCAAAAATGTAGCCATTTTTGTCACAAGTCGATGTGTTCTGATTTCTAGTAGAGAAAATATGTTTACTTGGTAACTAAACGAACATGATCTGATAAATTATATGGCAGATATTAAGCAATTAATTCAACAATAGACATAGCCTTTTGTAAAAACACATTCTGGTTTTCCTACACAGTACCTGTATTCATTATTTATTTAGTTAGCAGGAGAAGAAAGCCAGTTTATCTGGTCATTGTATTTCCACAAGGAAATTTGTTCTCTGTACTTAGACCATCCGAATGCATTGGAGCAGGTGCTACCCCTGAACCCCTAACTGCTCCCTGGGCGCTGCAGCTGCCTAGGGAGCAGTTAGGGGTTCGAGGTCTTGATAAAAGACACTTCAGCACACTTTCTGAAGGATTGTTCGAAAACAGTTTGGGTATTTTAAAATGATATGCAATATTGAAATTAACTGCAGATTAATTGATACAGCTATCTAAAACTATATTTTTTCTCTTCATAAAGCTTACTTGTCAGCAACCTGCCCAAACGTCACAGAAGAAATTTTCTTTCAACAAAAACCTGATCCTAGGAACTTTACGTCAACCCAATCGTCACTAATGTTCATACTGTATATTATGAAGCCTTTCAAAGTAAAGCCTTTCCTCAGCATACAAAATGTATCTATCAATTGAAATCACAAGGGTTACCATGTATGATTATACATTTTATGTGAAATTAGAGCGTGAGAAATGAGAGAGAAGCTGGTGAGTCAACGCAGAAATACGCTTCATTTACTTAATAACAGTCTATTCAAGCATAATCTAACACACCGTTTTCAGCCTTAATAGATGGGGTAGAAGATAAATTGGGTAGCATTTATTCTTGGCTCACTCGTCCGTTTGATCTCTGCAAGGAGAGATGTATGCTTTCTATGAAAGGCATGATTTCTCACAACACTATTTCCACTTGGGTGCTATTAGAGGTGGGGCAAACTTGGGGTCAGATCTATTAACACATTGGCACTGCAGAAAACTTTAAAGCTTTAAAATGCAGCTGTCCAGATCCTCTCAAAGGATACAATGGCCATTTATTCCAAATAGTGCAGGGAATACGTGGGTAAACATTACTCTTAACAGACTTCACACTCTTCACAGGGGCTGCGGTAGCTCAGGGATAAAGAGTTTGCTTTGGCAACTAACAAGCCAGAGGCTGTGGGTCTGAACCCATTGTGGGATGTCAGGAATAGGCACCAGCAGATCTGTGACCCAACTTCAGATAGCGGTTAATGACATGTCATTACTCTTCACATATGCATCCACGTGTTTGTTTTGCATTGAATAATGAGGGGAATCATTCCAATGCTAGCATTGACAATGCATATACTATGTGCACATATATAATAATTTTATCACATCCATGGTGGTTAGTTGTTGTGTGTAGAAGAGCATCTAATGTAAAATTTTGCCATATTTTTATGTTGATTGATAAGACCATACTGGACATACTATAAATGATAAAACCCGCTGTGATGACCCCATGTGCATGTCTGTTTAGTTTTGGCTTGTTGATAAACTTAATAGGATATTGATTATGGCCTTCAGAACTGTTTGATGATAGATATTATTAGCACCGTTTGATATATCCTTGCAAATCTCAAATTGAATCAAACATTATATTTCTTCAAATGTTTGGTTAAAAATACTAGAATTTAAGGTATATTTCAACTATTTATATATTTAATCTCAGCATAAAGTTACCTGAGCCTCCATTTGAAGATGTAAATTAAGATTTGTTACCCTGTCTCTGCAAACCGGCTTTGGATAAGCAGTTGACAATGAACAGATGACTGGATGCTGTGTCATTTGTGCAAAGGTTTCGTTCAGTTAATTCATAGTATTGGATATATTTCAATATTAAAGAAAAAATATTCTAATAATAGGTAGATAATTTTCTTTAAGTGTGATGGTTCATATTCATGATCCCTCTTTGAAAAGTCCATACAGAGGAGCTTTTTCAAAGTAAAGATCAAGTTTTCCTATATTATAAGATTCATGTAAAATTACCATGTACCTTTAGATGCAATGAAATTCATATGCCCTGTCCCTCTTTGAAATGGCTTGTGAAGAAAACAATACATCCTAGACTTCCCCTGCATTAAGGGGAAAATTTGACACATTCTCATCCCGTGGTGTCACATATTGATGAGAATGACACAGAAGGTCCCTTTCAGTATCTGTGCAGATACACAACAGGCATGCCATTTCCTACAATATGGAACTTGCTTGCGGACTTTTGAATATTAATTACGTACAGGTTAGGTAGCACTTAAGGTTGGGGTTAAATTAGGTTGTGGTTAAGTTTAGTACAACTACATAGGCAGATATCATAGTGTGGGTGGGCACAGAGAAAATCAGATGTATCGAGCCCATCCAAGACCAATCATTCTTAGGTCCTGCGATGGTTCTGAGAAAGTATATGCTCACCACTGAAAGCCATAGGCATGCATAGTTCATTTTGACACCTCAAGAAACCATCGTCCATTATCTTCAATTTCTCTATGTTCTTTTTTACTGTCTGACCAAGTTTAAATATTTGAATGAAGAAGTGCTCGATACCCCCTCTTTTTTGTCTCATCCAGTCCTTCCTCCATTGTAGTGTTCAGCTTCATGTGGTGGTGGACTGCAGCATCGGCTAATTAAATGTGTCAACACGAAGGCTGAGACAGAAGAAGAAGTGGACCGGGCTCAATGTGACCATGAGCCACAGCCTGATGATACCCAGAAATGCAGCCTGAATGAGTGTGAGAGTGTCCCCTCTGGTGAGTAATCGTAATTCTGAGCAATGTACATCTGTGTAATGTAGTTAATTTCCTTGTAATGACACAACTGCTCAGCTCCTCTTACTGTTGTAAATAGCAACTTTGAGAATACGTTATCAATCAACTAATGTGAGATTGGTTTTCTGTCTGGATGAGGTTGTTGCAGGTTTATAGTACTGTTGAGATTTCATAGATCTCAGAATGGACAAAGGCAAATTGTGCCTTCTAGGTGATTGTTCAGCTCAAATGAATAACTATTGAGATTTTTTTCGGAAAATACTCCTAATGAAAACACATATCTGAATTTTATTATTGACAGAATCAGAAGTGTTTCTTATTGAGTTCCAAAACTGGAAACACACATAACCCATTTGTCAACACCACATGGTGTTCATTATAATCCAAGCCTCAGAAAAGAAGGTAACTTCAAAAGACCTGGGCTAATCTTATCTCCGTAACAGTGTGATACTTTCAGCATTGTCGATAAAGGCTAGTAAGCTTAAAACATTTTAATGTGCAACCCATACCTTTGAGAAAACATTTAGGATGTTTTATTGATTATAATGGGGAGTGATGGTACCATGGTTTGGGACTTGGCATGTGGTTTGGAATTTTTATTGGCACATACAGCCAGTGAAAACATTACCAATTCAAACAGTTGAGGCACATCAAAATGGATTAGTATCTCAAAGTTTCACCCATCTTTCACAGCTTTCCACTGCTGACATGTGCCTGAGGATTTTTACTGATATTTTTGTCAATATGGACAAACTCTGACTGTACCCTATCATTGTTTATCCATCCTTTTGGACTATTTGCAGTTATTGAAACCCATCAGTATAAGATTGCACATTGCCAACACTGTAAAGTTTAAGATGAAAATAATTCTGTAAAACTTCAGCATAATAGATAATAACTTGTTCTTATGGCAAATGGTAAATGGATTTGTTTTTATATAGTGCTTTTCCAGTGAATGCCTCACATCTACCAACTCCCAGGCTCTTAGTTCTGGTTTCTCATGCTCTGGTTTCCTCCCACCATCAAGAAGACATGCATGTTAGGGTCAATAGTCCTGCCTGTGCCACTGACCAAGGCAATAGGAAAAAGAACTTGAGTTGATCCCCGGGTGCTGCAGCTGCTCACTACTCCTATACAATGGGATTGGTTAAATGCAGAGAACAAATTTCATTGTAACCTACAATGAAAAACAAAGTGTCTCTTTTGAAATATGGTGCTCTTTTGTTGGAATAGTATTTTTTTTCCATTGGAACCTAAAACATACAAAACTCGATTTGACCTCTGTCGCATCGAATTGTGATCCGCTTAAAGACAACATTTTGCATCATTCATGATTGCGGAAATCCCATAGCGTCAGAGTTGGAACAAAAAAATAAACTCACTGACTTGAGGGGTCATTCCAGTTCTGTTCAGTGAGTCCTTATTCATGAACAATACAATGACATCCATCCATCCATCCATCCATTGTCAACCGCTTATCCGAAATCGGGTCGCGGGGGAACTGGAGCCTATCTCCATTCTCGTTGGGCGAGAGGCAGGGTACACCATGTATAAGGTGCCAGTCTATCACAGGGCAGAGCAGTTAGGGGAACAGTGTCTTGCTCAAGGACACCTCGACACACTACTCTGCAGGACCGGGGATCAAACCTGCAACCTTCCGATCGCCAGGCGACCACTCTACCCACTGAGCCATGCCGCCCCTTGACAATGACATCCATACATAATTTATGAAATGCATTTACAACTGGGTAGTTGTCATGACATCCAAGGTCAGCAGAGATGAACAATGATGATCACAAAAAGAGATTAATCGGTTCAACTGGATCAGAAGTTTATTCAGAAACGTTTTGTCACTCAAACAGGTGACCTCTTCAGTCAGCTCAGACTGAAGATCTCACCTGATCCAGTTGAACCGATTCACCTCTTTTTGTGATTTCCATACCTGGATTATTGAGCGTGCATCAAAACATGGGCAATGATGATTCTGCTCAGTGTAAAACAGCTTCAAGTTGTTTACCCTTACTGGTAAAGTATGACACATATTTGCTGTCTGCTTGCCTTGGTCAAACACCTTTGGTAACGGGGCATTAACACAGCTCTCCAGCACGCAATTTTCCATTGCAGTGGAAGTTGCAGAACATGAAGTGTTGCACAGCAGCTGAAGAGAAAGGTCACAGCAGACAAGGTCTTTCCATTACTTACTCAAGTACTCAATGCATGCCTCGGACATATTTCCCAAATTGGAAAGTCTCCCACAAGCCCTTGCCACCCAACTCATAACAAGCAGATCTGTTTAGCCTTTTAAACTGTAGGTTGGATAAAAGCTGGAATTAGGGCATTGGTGATAACGTACAGACTGAACTCTTTTCCTGCTCTCTTTTATAGAGAACTGATTGACCCATTGGACTTTAATGAAATGGTGTCTTTTGCATGCTCAATGGTCCATGTAAGGAAATCACAAAAAGTTGAATCAGGTAATCTGGATACAACTTTGTGTCCAAATGATGTGATTCATCTTCCTGTGATATGAAATAAAGTGCAACAGCAAATCTTGTTGACTCCTGCTGCACTTATCAAAAGTAAGGGGATTTACAAATTCACACTACAGTAGTCTAAATAATGAATGGACTCGTTCTTATATAGTGATTTTCTAGTCCAGCGACCAAAACATTGTGGAACGTGGGCTTCACTGACCATAGGGGATTAAGTCCAGATGCTCTTTCCTGATGCCCCGCAGTGGGATCGATTCCGCAATGCCTGACATGGAGGAATACACTCCACCATTGAGATACTGCAGCCTTTATATATAATAGCCTATTTCCTATTTCAATATAATTGTTTATTGGGTGTACAATTGTGTGTGTGTGTGTGTGTGTGTGTGTGTGTGTGTGTGTGTCCAGTTTGTCCTGTTATTTGGCACAACATCTGGACAGAAGTGTAATTTGTCCTCTTTTAAACGTGTTGAATAAAAATCATGTGCACTTTTAAATTATTTTTTGACTTACTAGAGTGCACTTACACTGTGTCTTATTGGCTACTAGGGATGCAATGATTGACATTATGTTTTCAAACTATTTGCTGCAGTCCCCCTTACAGTTCAATACATAAATGTGACCACATACACATTGTACATTCCGATCCACAGAACATATCGGGAACCAATCGATGCTCTGTATGCCAGTTCAGGGGAGGGAAATCTACAAACAAATATTCTCTCAGGGACAAACATGATGATGGCAAAGGCAAGTGACACAAAGAGGAGCAAATTTAAAGAGGCACCACTGTTTCAAATCCACTATCTGGGAAAAATTTGGTTTCAGCGTTCAGTATGATAAAAAGGGAAAGGGGACCATAAACCAACATAGTAGTCTGCAAACATTGCTTTGCTACTGTCAGCTGCTTGACTGGAAACACTTCTCTTACAACGTCTCTTGTACGTCGCCATCACTCGGCCATGTTCCTTGCAGCTTGACCAAGGAGACTCCACACATTAATGAAAATGCAACAGTTTCTTGCTACTTCCCTCCAAGCACAATTTTTTGACAAATTCCACGAAGATGGAGAAGTAATGAAAGCGGTGGGAGTTTTGGATGGCATAATGATTTGGATGGCATTCATCTCTTTGCAGTGCCACCTTGTGCCAACCCTGAGGTGGCACTTCCTATGGGTGCAGGATAACTATATGAACATAATTTCTGATGGCCACAGATTTTTGACATGCCATCAGAACTCAACTTTGCCAAATTATTTGAGAACAGTTGGCATTCCATATTAAACCACAAGCTGATTTTTCAATTAACTTGCAATAAAGGCATCATAGCTCAGTCATCTAGTAATCATAAGATGATTGATAGTTCCACCCCCTGTTCCTTCAGAGGGAATGTCGAGCTGTCCTTGAGCAAGACACTGAACCCCTTAGAGGTCAAGCCCTGCAATAGAATGGTGACCTGTCCAGGATGTTTCCCCTGTCTTTTTCCCAATGAGCACTGGGATAGGCTCCAACTTGACCCCGTGACCTGATTTCAGACAAGTAGTGTTGAAGTGACTTTTGACAAAAGATCTTTAAATGGATGCACAGATCAAGATTATGACATTTCAATGTTCATAGAGATAAACATTGTAATACTTAACTAATCTTAACCAACTAAACAATTTTATTTTTTTAACCAGAGTTAATTTTCCTTGTTGAGCTGACTCTTGTGCTTTGCCAAGGAAAAGTGAAACTAACAGCAGCATTGACATCAATGGATGCCCTCAGCCCATGGAATGTCTGCTTTTTCTTGACATTAAATATGGGCAGGCAGTGGAAAGACGGACTATAATGCTCCTTTGTTTGGTGGATATTCACAGCTGAAGTATTTCTTCTTATCAATTGTAGAAGACATTGTAAATCAAAGCTGCTATTTATAACAGGAAAAACAGCCATCAAAATCGATCTGCTTGAAACAAACAGATGAGTGAAAGTTTCCATCTCATGCATTTACTGATTTGAGCTGCATATGTTTGCTACGCCTCAGCATTCAAGACAACTGTATGCTAAAATAGCTGACCCGACTCAATATCTGACATACATGCATGTCTGTTTTCAGCATACTGCACTGAGCTCTAGCTCCACTGCCATTAATGGTTATTGCAAACATGACAGTTATATGAAGCAGCATGATTTCCATGAGATGAATGGAGATTCTGATGGCTTACAGTTGTTCCCAGGACCTGTGTAGTTTTGTTCAAGTTATCAACAGATGAGCTTTACTGCCTCATCATTTCCTTCAAGTCTTTCTCTCCCTCTGTTTTTCATGAGAAAGCTGAGGATTTTTTGATTTTGACAGATTGCTCTTAAAAGTACTGCATGGTTTAGCAAAAATAGGCTGGGAAAGATTTTTAAAGTTCGCCAAAGGGCCACTGGTACTAACCTGAATATTCTTGACGATGTTTATCAGGTTTGAGCCACTCAGATGGCAAAGGAGATTCTGGGGCACTCTCAAAACCCTCTTCATGCAGATTGTCAACTTCTGCCATCAAGGAGGTGGATTACTTTAACGTATAGAGCCATATATAGATATTAAAGATATTAAAGATCATTTGTTCAAGCTGTAGGCCTAGTTGCTATGGCGCACACACTTTAATAAGGATGAATGGACTCTTCCTGCTTTTATTGCCAATTGCAACTTTATTGATGACATCTACTGTATGTGATATGTGTCTTTAATTTATTTTATGATGTGTATTGGCTGTGTCAACAGATGTCATGTTCATTGGCAACAACATGGTATTTATGTTTCATGAGAATATTATATATAAAACGGACATGATTTCAGTAATTTCTTCAATTTATCTTGAATACTGAGGTTTAACATTTATTTTGGATATTTGGACATGCAAAAATGTTGTAAATATGTTAGGCATGTGATTATTTGGCAGAAAACTGTTGGCCATTTTGCTTTTTCGAGAGGATCTTGATGTTTTGTTATGTCGTCTCACCGCAGACACCACTGACACAAAAGGTGACCTGGATAATTGATCAATTATTTTGATTATAGGGTGTTTATGGTTGGCCAGTTATGTATAGCTTTAGGAGTATTTACACTGAGTCCCAGGACCTTGTGCTGCCACTTATTATATAGTGTTTTGTTCACTGTCTAAATGCTATCAAGATGGTTAGGATCATAGATCATGAAAGCATGTAAGACCCAGTCATATGCAGTTATATATCTGGACAGCCACTGCAGAAAATGCCAGTCCTTAGGACCATGGGCTGTGTATAGGCTTGTGATTCAAAAAAATAATCTAAAAATGAGTGAAATTTCAATGCTATTTCAATTCTAACAGTCTGATTTATAAGCAAATTATAAAATGGAATAGTGTTGTGTGTTGTTACATTGCCTATACCTGAGGAATCATTTGTGAAATCATTTGTTTCCATTTTACGTGTCGCAACTGATCCTCACATTGTAGGGATGGACACAGACCTAGATGGAGCATGGGAAATTAAAGCCAGATGTTCTTTCTGGTGCCCCGCAGCTGGATTGATCCTGCAATGTTTGGCTCCCATTTACCAACATGCTCGCTGTACC
The DNA here is from genome assembly GCA_900302585.1 of Regalecus glesne. Classification (NCBI taxonomy): domain Eukaryota; kingdom Metazoa; phylum Chordata; class Actinopteri; order Lampriformes; family Regalecidae; genus Regalecus; species Regalecus glesne. The sequence continues at coordinate 2,282 of OMLC01066020.1, read as the reverse complement.
GCTGAGTTACCATGGGGCGATGAATCTGATGAATCATTCATAAAAGTTTATTTTAGCCAGAGCAAAAACTTTGTCTCATCCTTTAATTGGGAATAAAATAGACAGCATTCTCTGAATTTCTATTCAGCTCAGCAGTTTTCCCTGTGTAATTACCTGAAAGGTAAAACCTTTGGAATGTTTAGTTGCAAATGAACCCTCATCTCAACTGATTTATGTTTTTAACGATTCAGCACACTGTATCATTAGCCCTAATCTGCAGCAAATTATCTTGCAGATCTGTTAGTCTGAGTCTATATGCGATGCATGTGATTTTGCAGGTGAAATAAGCTAGTCACGCTAAAAAACAACAACAAGGTCTTCAGATCCCATGGAGTGTCACTCATCACACTTCTCCCTTCACATGGCATACTCTTTAAACAATTTAGCTTGCAGGACAATTTTCTGCCTTATCATTTGGCTTGTGTCTAAATCTGCAAGTAAAAAGCCCATTCAAGAAGCCTGATTCCTTAACATGGATAAATCCAGCTTTTTGAAATAGCTTCTATTTTCCATTGTTAGAAGGGATTCATTATTGTAAACAGATTTAATCTGTACTATTACAAGAGCTCACAAAACAGGCATGTAAATACCATGAATCCAGACGTCTGTTCCTAGTATGGAATTGGTTGAGACGCGTTTAATTGCATGATCCAAAATGGTAAATGGACTCGTTGTTATATAGAGCTTTTCTAGTCTATTGACCACTCAAATCACTTCAAAATGTAAATCTCACATTTACCGAAAATGAGAGATTAAGGCCTGATACCCTGTGGTGGGATTGAAGCCTTAACACCTGACTTGTAGGTGCCCCTACAACGGCTTAGCTACTCCAGCCCCAACGAGGATCCCCACATTTTCCATCATAGACTACTCATGGCAGGAAGTCTTTAGTGTCCCATAGGATAAGCCCTTTATGAACAATAAGGATTAGCACCAAAGTAAGCGAAATAAGAGATTAGTTCATCTATTATTCTGTAAACAGCCATGCACATGGACGCTACACATGTTCTCATCCCATGGGCAGCATTTACAGGGTTTACCAGGTCCAAAATGTTCTATGATTTCATCCCAGATTTCCTTGTAAACGTTCTGAAGAGAGTTGATTGAGTCAGTGTCCTGTATTCAGACTGGATGGAGTCGGTGTCCTGTATTCAGACTGTGAAATTAAGCATTAGTGTAACCATGTTTTGTTATTTCAATACACTGGTCTGAAAGGGATACACGAGTCCTTGCAGCTGTGCTGAAAAGCTGAATTTTGTAATCCAATGCCACAAGTTTTCTCTGCTATCTTGGTTGTGGGGGTTTAAATGATTTTTGAAACCCAATTTGCCAAGATGATTTGCTCACAAAAAGTGGAATCAGTTCATCTGGACCCGACACAGAGTGGGAGACACATTTCTGTATCCAGATGTTGTATCCAGATGAACTGATTCAACTTTAAGTGATTTCCTTACTTGGATTATTGAGCATGTATAAAGACAGGATAATTTGCTACTACTTTGGATTATGAAATGTAGAATATGATGTGCTTTTCTTATACATGCCATTGATGAACTGAAAATATGTCACTGCATCAGATGGATGCTTCGACGGTTTACTTTTCTCCAGACTTCTCTGTGTGTGAAGATGCATTTATCACTGTTGACACAAGTGTTTTCAAATCTCTAGTTGCTTCTGGTCTGGATTCAGTTTATATCTGCGGCTGTTTGTTGGTGTATGTGAGCGAACAAGAGAAAAATAGTAGGATGGTGGGGACGAAGAGGAGGCTCAAGGGAGGTCAAGTAGACAAATCCCTGTTCCCAGGCTGAAGGTTACTCAGGATTGCCACCAGATTCCCACAGATTTAACATGGGATTATTCACCTATAACATGGGTATTGTGAAATAGTCTGACTTTCCATTAGTTATCTGTAATAAGATTGCAATGGAATCATTTCTCTTGTGGGTCTATTTCATAATGTAATTCTTAACCCCAAAAATCAGCCATTCACATTCATTAGGGGCGGCATAGCTCAGTGGGTAAAGCGGTCGTCTGGCAATCAGAAGGTTACAGGATCGATCCCTGTTTCTGCATATAGCATATCGAGGTATCCTTGAGCAAGACACTGAACCCCTAACTGCTCACTTGATGTATGTCGCTCTGGATAAGGGCGTCTGCTAAATGCATGTAATGTAATGTAATTAGATGTTTATACATTTTGATCATTATTGATCATTGTTTAACCTCAGGGGCACAGTTGTCTT
>OMLC01066018.1:0-30008 GCA_900302585.1 Regalecus glesne | reverse complement strand
GTGTACCACTGATCCAAAGTCAGATTGCAGATTTGCTGGTGCTATCCCGGCATGCCAAAAATGTGATCAGTGAAGCTACATCCCATCTGGGTTTGATTGGGGAATGAAAAGACATTTTCTCACGCTTGCAACTCACCAAATGCTTCCCTGATGGCATTTTATCACCAAGTCATATTTTGGACAGTCTTAAACACACCCAATAGCTTTGGAATTAATGGCTAGCTTTTTCAAAATTCTGAACAGCTCCTAGTCTTTAGTATATATGGTTATAGATTTCTAGATTTTCACGTTTACTGTAAAAGCTTATTGAGCACACAGTCTTTCAGCGAAGCCCTGTTCGAGGTTTACACAGTAAAGCATGTTCACACCTTGTAGCCGCCCTGCATAACGGCATTATTCTTCTGTTCGCTACTATTCATTTATACTTCCAAGCTATATTTTACCACAATATTTCATCATACATTTCTCTGTATATCTAATTTCTAGGCCCACATAACGACTCTTTGTCTTATAATGTGTTAAGGCTGCAACTAACAGTTATTTTCATGATCAATTAATTGATTGTTTTTTCTGTCAATTGACTAATCATTCCAGCACCATGATACGTGTACATATGAATGTCCACTGACCTGCTGCTCACCGACATCTTCTGTTGTCCTTCTTCTCTTGGAACACCCCATCCTGTCTTCTGTCATTCCATCCTTCCCTCTTGGCCTGTCTCTTTTTGTCTTGCATGCTGTAACACAGGCCGTGCAGTTGGAGTCAACCAGCTCCATCAGAGTAAGGTATCTCATCATTGTCTCCACCCTCAACAACAAACACGAGAGCATTCTTCTAGGCATGGATTTTACCAGCACAGATAGGTGAGTGTGTGTGTTCACACAAGCATGCGTGTATGTAACCAAGATGCTGGTGTTTTGTGTCTCATGTTGATTGCATAGGATAAGGTCCCTATTGATACATACCAATAAGAGATACGGTCATGGCTCCTCTCTCATTGGTGTTCTTTCTTTTCTTAGCTCCCGTCTCATTTCCTCTCTCCCTTTTCAGGGATCAGTGCACCATTGGCTTGGTTCTGCCAGTATGGAGTGACACACAGGTGTATCTGGATGGGGATGGGTAAGAAACAAACATGGGGAAGGGGAATGAAGGGGAAGGTTCAGAGAAACTGTGGCCTTCGGAGGACTCTTCGAAGTTGGAGCACAGGCAGGGTTGGATTGCTGTCCGGGACTGCAGCCAGAGACAATATGAAAAAAAAAGAGAAACATGCTTGTTTATGAAGTTGAATCATTCCCTATGAATTACTTTGGCTCCTGTCACTCAAATATTCTCTATGTCAACCTGTACACCAGGTATCCTTGTACAGGGTTAAATACTTTAACGGTTTTCTGTGTCTGTTGTTGTAAGAAGATCGAGCCCTGCTGATAGTCCAGTCAGGCTTGTGTAGCTCAGTGGCCAAATATTTTTTTTTTTAGCTGTCTTGCTAGACTTCACGTTCCGTTACATTATTTGCTCTTCTATGCTGTAGTGTCTTTTGATTCTCTGATTGGTGGGTTATTTTAATCATCAGGGATTGACACTATCTGTCTTAAACAGGGGTGGATGAAGATAGTCAGTCACTGTTAGTTGGCTAGATTTAGCGCCTGTTCGGTGCCTGAATGATGACTAGAGGGAAAGTGAATGCCAGGCTGGGCTAAATCTGGTAACACTTCAGCTTTCCAGTTCAGCCATCTTTTGAGAAGAACATGCAAAGGTGAGCCGAGTTCCAGAACTGGAACTTAGAGTAGAATGATACCACGGGCTGATGGATCTCCTGGGTTGTCTGTTACTGCTGTTTTATATGGGGATCTTATGGAAACGCAGCTCCCATGATGAGACTCAAGTTTGATGATGGAGACTTGTACCAGAGACCACGTCTCAACAACAGGGTCCAGATCTGCACTTTCACTCTGATGCATTCGTTGTCTGCCGTTACCCGCGTAGCTCCTTTCTCACTTTCTAGCTGACCCTCACACCGAACCTCATCCCCACAGAGCCCGTTCATTCTTGATTACGTTCAGTTTGAATATTGTTTCCTTCTGTTTGTATTTTACAGAAGCATCTTATTGGGGAAAAAAACATGCCCTCGTTCCCACGATGGTCACATTTCTTGACCTCTATTGGGTTCCTTCCACCATCTAAAATACATGCACGTTAGGGTTAAGGCAACAGGAAAAAGACCTGGAGTTGGTCCCCGTATGCTGCAGCTGCTCACTGCTCCTATACAATAAGATAGGCTAAACGCAGAGAACCCATTTGGTTGTATATACGTTCCTCTTTCTTTTCTCTCTAGGGGTTTTACAGTGACCTCAGCAGAGGAGACCAGGATATTCAAGCCCGTCTCTATACAGACCATGTGGTGAGTCCAATACTGACGCTCCAGTTCTTAAGACAGGCACACTGTGCATACTCCGCTAGACAAGTTATGTTCAGCCGTTTGCTATGGAGAGCCATGTGTATGCAGTTTTCTTTCCAGAGCAAAACTACCAGCTGATTTCAATTACCACCACCACCCCCCCATCCGCTCGAAGGTGTGCTTGATCAGTAATATCTTCGGGTGTGGTGTTGGTTGTAAAGAAAACCTGCGTGCATGTGGGCCTCCATGGTACATGGTCAGACACCACTTACTAGACTTTTATCTCATCCATGTCAATCTATAGCATGCTTGGTGATTATAAGTTGATAATGCGCCACTATAAAATCTGTTGGTCACATTTTTTCAGTAGCATAATGTGGAAATTCTGAGAACATTGATTCATTTACAAGTCATATGTGTATAATCATGGATTTCCTCCTCCGGGACATTCTTCATATATCCAGCTCATCGACTTCCACCGCCCAGCAATCCCGTGACTTTTCTCGCCCTGCATCTTAAAGGGACAGTCTCGAAACTTAGCGTGCAAACAAATGAAGAGAGACTGAAGTCGTTGCAGCTAATGAGCAGCTATTGCGGACCAAGCTGACTGAATACCTTTACAAACGGATAGGACAACAACGGCTAAAACCCAGATTTAAACCATGCGTCTTTCTCTTTGGCTGTAGGGAAGTGCTGACACAACATCACTGGTTACTCTGCTTAATTCAGAACAGCTCTCTGACACTCCCAACAGTCAAACACCAATGCAGTTACCAGTATTCCATATGTTCTGTATTTAATACTGTATCCTTCACCTCTCCAGCCTCACATCAGACACTTTCTACCGTCCTCAATGCCATCTATACATGCTCAACCTCCCCATCCCCGTTTCCCCTAGGTCGGTGCTGCAGGCGCTGCATGGCTGCTGCGGGCGGGCGGTCAAAGGGGCGGTGATCCCAGGTTGTGGCCTGGACTGGGCCCAGCACTACCTCTGCCACATCGAGTCTGACCGCATCTGTCTCAACGAATGGGAGGCTATGACTGACCTGGAGTCAGTCCGGAGGGACAGTGATGGACAGAGGTGTGTGTGTGTGTGTGTGTGTGTGTGTGTGTCCCATGCATATCAGCACCCCTCTTTCTCTGCCCCATTGTCCCTCCCTCCCCTAGCATTCAAAACTGATCTCGTCTGATTTGACCAGCTTGTCAGATCGAGTCTCCAAAGAGATGCTGATCAAGGAGCACCTGAGGGACATCATGAGGACAGAAGACCTGGAGAACCTCACGTCTAAAATGGTGTGTGTGTCTGTCTCTCTGTGGGGAGTCTCACTGCTGTAGATTAATGACAGAGTTAAGGGAAAGCCGAGTCCTTACCAGATGCAGGGGAAAAGGTCTTAGAGGGATGGAGTAAAGGTTGAGAAAACGGAGATAACCAAACGGAAGTGGATACAAGGTTTAGATTAAATCTAGAAATATTTTGAAGGTTGGGCCAATTGTTGTCTTCTTCTCCAGGCACGCAGTTCTCTGGAGTCCAGGATAGGGTTTGACTTGAGGTCTTACAAAGAGTTCATTGACAACGAGATGATGGTCACCATGGCCCAGATGGACAAACCTTCCAAGATGTTCGATTACCTTTACCTGGTCAGTGATTTCTCAACTACAAAGTAAGTCCCATTTTAAATGCTTTGGCAAGCAGTCTTTGGTGAACTTTGGTTGGCAAACTGTCAGAAGAGTCCTGTCTGGAAGATGTGGTCACGTGACTCTTACTTCCCCTTTACGAGAGCTCTGTGCTCAGTGATAAGGAAGAAGGAGCCCCGGGCCCTTTCCTCCTCTCCTCCCAGCCTTTTTATAAAAGTGTCTTTTCTCTTTCTCTCTCTGTGGTCTCAGGGCTCTGAGTGGAATGCAGCCAACATCGATGAGCTGCAGAAAAACAAGTTGGTCTAGATACTTGAAGCCTTTTGTCGTTTTACATCACATTTTTTACAATCTTGTCATGGGAAAACAATAAATTGTTAGTTATCACCATCCATGACTGCAATCACTGCTTATGTTTCACAGTGTGGGCTACATCTTGAACGTGACAAGAGAGATTGATAACTTCTTCCCAGAAAGCTTCACCTATATGAACATCAGAGTGTACGACGTGGAGGCCACTGACTTGCTCTCCCACTGGACCGACACGTACAACTTCATCAACATGGCCAGGTTTGCCCTCCTTTCCTCTTTCCTTGTCTCCATCCCCTCAGGCTTCGCTTTAGGAAAGAGAGTATCTGCTGCCTATCAGCCCCTTTAGCAGTACTTCCTCTTTGTCCGCTGCTCATTTTCAGATACATAAAGAGCCCAAAATTCCCAGTATGGAATTTGAATTAGTTGCCCCAGAGTCATGGTTTCCCATTACATTACAGATACAAAGCAGAGAAACTCCAAATGTATGGCAGTTTACTGTTCTTTTCTTTTTTTTACCTCATTTTCCTCCCTTACCCCATCATCTGCCAGGAGGATAAAAATGTCCCTTAAATTGATAAAACACGTTTCTCTCGACTCCCCAGGAAAAGAGGTGAGGCAGTGCTGGTGCACTGTAAGATGGGTGTGTCACGTTCTGCATCCACAGTGATTGCCTACGCCATGAAGCAGCAGCAATGGCCACTGGAGGTAGCCCTGGCCTATGTCAGGGAGCGGAGGCCCATCGTCAAGCCCAACGATGGCTTCATGAAGCAGCTACAGACCTATAACGGGATCCTCAATGCCAGGTCAGAAATGTGGAGTCAGACTTGAGTGTAAACGAAAAGCTCCGTTTCACAATGTCTTGCCCAGTGTAAGATACAGGGGGCATCTCCTCAAAACAGAAGTGTTGCTGGCAGAAAGATGAAGTTAATGTGGAAAAGCATTCCAAGTTTGTTGCAGATTTGATTCTTTTTATTTTCACATACGGTAAAGAGATTTTTTTTAATCTGTATACTTGAATCAGGACTGGGAATAAGTCTATGTGAACATATGCAAGAACTGTCTCCTTACACTGCTTTTTCAATCCAGTCAGCAGCGCCACAGTGCACTCTGGTGGCGAAAGTCCAGAGAGCAGAAGAAGTCAATCCACAAAGAGGAGCACCAGGGGGGGGAGGAGGAGGAGGAGGACGACGACGAGGAGGAGGAGGAGGAGGAAGAAGAAGAAGAGGAGGAGGAGGAAAGAGAGAGCCAAGGAGAGGAGGAACATGATGGGGTTGAAATTGAGGAGATTGATGATGAGACCAAAGAGAATTTTGACAGTCATCATGAAAAGGATAACACAGTTGGGGACGAGGAGGTAAAAGAAGAAATATCACCTTAGGAATCTATTCAGTATCTTTTAAAGAGTAACTGAAAGACATGCTTGAATAAATTTGGAAGGGGGGGAAAGTAAAAAGATGTCTTCATTTTAATGGAAGTCATCTATTCTTGGAGGAAATATCTTCTGTGCAAATATAATTTCCACAGCAATGAATGTACAAAATTGTGTCCCTGCTGGGTAAACAATGTCGTAGGCATGCAGACCCCCATCCTTATGCATCTAAATACTTGTCAGAAGACGTGCATGTAAATGTAAAACCCTAAACAAGTGTTAACCCATTCTCATTCGCTGTCACTGCAGACCTCTAAGCATTTTTCAAAGTTAGTGATGGCCAAAGCACAGCTGATACCTGGGGGTGATGTTACTCTTTAAAACTGAGAGAAACTCTGGTTATGCTTCATTTTAAATGATCCTTTCCTTGTCCGTTTTATTCCAATGGCCTTCATGTGTTCATGTACGCAAACACCAAGGTGTTTGAAGACCTCACCCCCAATGTGAGATCCACCCAAGGACCCATGGCCTATAGTCCCATCATTACCATAAACGACGAGGATAAAGTGAGCATGCCATCATACAGCACCTCAACACCCCAATCTACACCCTGTCATCCGAGTCCAGCTGTAGCTGTTCCTACTTTTTCCCCTTCTGTACATATTTCTCTCCTTCATCACACGTCATGTTCTTTTTCTTTCTGTCTCCTCTAGGCTTCTCAAAGTCCTAGTCGCAGTAGTCGGATGAACCTCTTCTCACTCATGCAGTCCATCAGCGAACTTGACGACGGTGAGAAAGGGCTCGAACAGGTAAATTAAGAGGAAGGTACAGAGGAGGACAAAATAGACTGAGGAAATAACTGAGTAATGCAAGTTTCCAAATGTTTAAGTGCTTTAAAAGCCACAATATTGTCCTTTCCTTCCTAATCTTTGCATTTTAACTGCTTTGCTATTTGTGGCAGGACTGTTGTCTTTTGTCTTTTCCAAAATGCTCAGTATTTTACAAGATGCTTATTCAGTATTAAGTATCATGCGACATAAGAGATGCTAACTTTGTATTTCATAATTTAATCGTATTTTAAATATGAAAATATTTTCTCTGTCCTACATGCAGTTTTAAAGGTTCAAGTCAATTTTACTTCTGTCGCCCATTATCACAAATTGAAAATTAGCCTCAGTGGGCTTTACACTAGTACAACATCCTGTCCGTAGACCCTCAGATAAAGAACATCACCCTTAAAAAAATCCCCTTTAACGGGGAGGAAAAAAATAGTAAGAAACCTCAGGAAGAGTAACAGAGGAGGATCTCTTCTCATTGCCAGCTGAAAATTAGAATTAAACATTTGCTTAGGTCTTTGAGCTGCATATATTTTGATTTCATGGTTTCAATCTAAAGTTTTGATTGTTATTGTTTCTGTTTTCTACCGTTAAATCCTTATTATGCAGGACTACCTCCACTCCATGATGTCTTTTAAATGCTATGTATGCTATGTACTTATTTCTCATTCTGCTTTTTATAAATCCATTCTAGTTGTCCAGTAATCCAACACGATCTCCAGGACAGAGAAGACGGAGCCAAGGCCGAAGGGGTTTGACTCACCAGAGAGCATGTGTGGACATTTCACCTGAACCACATAGTCTGATAGAGGCTGGAAAATCACATGCAGACCGAGCAGGCAAATCATAAGGCAGTGGAAAAATAGCAGAAAAATTGCCAGAAGGTCTCAAGAGATGGTTCAATGCAAAAAAATTAAAGGGTGTCCCTTGTGAGATGGAAAAAAATTGAGTCAGAAAACAAAACTTTCCTGTAGGAGACAACAGGAAGAGAATATTTTATGTGACTGCTTAAATCGGGTTAACAGATGCCAAACAAGATATTTATTCTGATACTGTATTGTGTGGCTTCGCATTTTATTCAGTCATGATGCAGGTTTTAGTTTGTTTTAAAGGCTTTCACTATAAAGCTCTGTTCAGAACTTCAAAGGTCCATTATTTGCTTTTTTTACATTTTTTTTTACTCCAGCAGTATTGCAACACCAGATAAATAATGTGACCATAGTGTGAAAGCTTATCTGGTAGACATGTTGAGGTATGTACCTTTATGTACTTCTGTTTAATGTCTAGTATATATCTTACTACGCCTCATGGATGGAAAAAGCTCCTTCCATTTCATGTCTTATCCAAGCCTTTCTTTTACCTTCCATAGTCATTCCTCAAGTTCAGAAAATGTTCAGCTGAGTAAGTTTGCACAAATAAGTAATAAGATCTTTGTGAATTGTTGGCATAGAACTCGCAGCTGATCCAATCTATGCAGTTACAGTTCTAATGTACTTTTTTCATTTGCTAATTCAATGCTGTATGCTGCCATTCCATTTCATTATTGTTTTATTGGTTGTTGTTTTTTTATATACTTTTTCTTTTCATTATTGATTTTACATTTCCTTTCTTGAGAACATATGTATTTACAAATGGGAGGTTTAAATATACAGAGTTTTTTACATGATGGAAGAAGTCGGGACCAATTTTATGACAAGTCCATATGCCAAACCTTGTATTGTATGCGTGTCAAGCAAATTTAAAATGGAAAATTACTGAGAAAACACTGAAAATGATCTAACAATTTTCAAATCAGTATGATATCAACAAGTAATTTAATGGATTCCGGGTGTTCAATAGCTTGTTAAACATATTTTCTAGGTCAGGATGGCTGCCATAAGTAACTGAGCAGCACTGCCATTCATATATGTATATACACATATGTTTTGGAGGGGGGTATTTAACAACTTACTATCCTTATTGAGGTTACATGAATTTTTTTTCGTGTGTACGAGTGCCTTCAGCCTAAGACTGATATCACAATATGAGCAATGTATTTATAATCTCTATTCACAATGTGGTGGATTTACATAAGGGTGCAATATACATATAAGTTTGCCGTGCTTTAAAAAAAATCTAGAATTTAATAGGTAACAGGTAATTTAGGTCCCCGATATCAAACATTTGTACTACTAAGTTGCCTCGTTGTAAAAGAGTGACTCATTCCCTAAGTGGTGTTATAATTGGTCAGGGCTTGATTCTTTTTTTTTCCCTTTCAAATTTATTTTCTTTAGTTTCGTTATTTAACCACTTCTCCTGTTTGTCGTGGCTAAGTTCCATTGACATCCATTTTTTTATGCTCACCCTTTTAGATACCGTGCACTTTATCGGTCCCCGCCATGTACCATTACTACTCCCTGAGACCACTTGAGTGCTGTACAATGATTAAAGTGATCTGTGAATTTTATTCGACAGTTCACCAATGATTTTTATGTATTCCGGTCATGTTGAACTCTAATATTTCACCACATTCTTTACAGCCATCACTGTATGAGTGAACAAATAAATTATCATAAAAAGAACAATTGTTTTCTCCCTCTTGATTTATTTCCAAGTTAAATGCTAGAAGAAATGGTTTCACTCCTTTTGGAGTGGCACTGAATAAAGATTTCAGCAAATGACTGAAAAAAAGTCATTTTAATTTCTCCTTCCTTCATAGGCTAAATAGCATCCTTGTTTTCTTTGGATGAATTATAGCTAACCTGATATTTTACAAGAGTTCCAAACTTTGAAAAGAAATTACTACTGGGGAAATGGGTTTTTTTAAGCATTAAATACTTCAGGTTCCAATGTATTTTCTTCTTGGTTCACTCAAGATGATTCCTCCCTCTTTCATTGCTTTCCTGAAGTACTGGACCTGTCCGAAAACAATGGACAAAGATTTGTGGATGAAGTTGGGAGAGAGTGGTAGGTGGTCAGATCAAAGAATACACAATGAGGAGGAAAAATGATAAAGTTTAGATTGATACAGTAGGAGTGTATTTCTGTATGCATGCAGGATATGGTATTTTATTCACAAAGAAATGGCAGCTAGCACTCACAGCATCAGATCGATATTGCCAGGGGATAGCCCTATACACCATCCTAGTGATGCCGGCCTGACAACAGCGGTGGGCCAGTACTTCACCCACAGCCTGGCAAGCAGCCACACAATTTGTGGAAGGTAACTCCCGCTTCACAGCCCATTCTTTGGTCGAACAGGAGAGCACAGGGACTGGAGAGTTGCTGGAAAAAACTTCAGCAGTCACATGGTGCTGAGTACGAGAAAACACCAACCTAAAATGACAAGGAAGGAGCTTTTAAAAGGACAAATTCTACCCAGTCCACAATGGGAAGGGGAACAGTGATGGGTAAGTAACCATGTAGAACGGAAAAGAACATCCATCTTCCACTGCATTGGTCAAAGGCGGGGAAACACCCTGGAAATGGCACCAGTCCATCACAGCGCAGACCACTTAGGGAAAGATTGTCTTGCTCAAGGACACCTCAGTATACTTCTCTGCAGGTGTGGGAATTGAACCTGCAACTTTCTGATCGCTCTACCCACTGAGCCACGCTACCCCTTAGGAACACACTTATTTCATACAACAACAACAACAAACAGGATTTGTATTCCGGCCGTTTTCCCCACTTATTTCATATCAGTTTGAATAGATAGGGGTTTGATGTCTTGCTCAAAGACATTTGACACATTCTCCACTATGATGAGAAGTAGCCTAGTGGCTAGATCTGGCGTATTTGCATTCTAGACGTTCCTTAATATGCACTGTCCCTATAAAGGCTATTAATATTATTGTTATTATTATTATATTAATTCTGTTGCATTTGTTATCTACTCAATATTTTGAGCCGTAAAATGTGTTTTATTCTGAACATCATTCATGCATTCTACGCAAAATCCATTGTGCACCCGTCTGTTTTGGGAGAGATCCCGCCTGCGTTACTCTCCTTGAGATTTCTTCCTTTCTTTTTTTCCTCGCCGTTAAACTTTTTAAGGGAGTTATTCCTTTTCCAATTCGAGTGTTCAAGGATAGGATGTTGTGATAATGTAAAGCTCACTGAGGTAAATTTTAAAGTTGTCATAAAGGGCTATACATATAAATTGACGACTTGACTTCGAATTTTAAAGGAAAAAAATACGATACACCCCCCCCAGGAAAAAAAGCATACACAAACCTGTGGTAAAATTGTCTGTGGGGCCAGGTCGTCTTCCATCCCCTGTCCTTTATTGCTAGAGCCATTTGCTCAAGGTTGCGTGGGTTCCTGTTGATGAAGGTTGGATTCACTGCTTCACTGTCTTCAGCACTGGGCTTGGGCTGAACGGCTGCCTGGCTGAAACATCGCACTGAGGGTAAAACCAGTATGATTAATTAAATTTATTAACACACATCAGGGTCCTAGAATATTTTTTTGATCATAGTCAAGTAAAAAAGCATGGCCCTAATATGTAACGCTACCGTCAAAGACAAAGCGTTGCTTATCGGGCATAACACACCAAAAAGTACACGATGGCCTACTACATCCAGGCTTGGTAAGATGTGTTGTTGTTTTTTTAGATCTGATTTTTATTAGAACAAGCTCCATGTAACACCACATTTACCTGATTTCAAAGACTGGCTTGCATTGCAGATCTGTCGACACCACTGCGTTTGACCCCGTAGCAGCCATACACTTCGAGTTAGCCCATCCAAGAGTGACATTTTCCAACCTCTTTCCTTTTCACGGTAAAAAAGTCAAATCGTTGTAATGCAAATCGTTCAAACTGAATGTCTTACTGAAAATAACACATATTGTGTTAATCACAATTGTCTTCACCAGTGTAGCGCCATATTTGACGTTCTAACATCCGTTTCCGCTATGTTGAAGAGTCCGGACGGGAACAAGCACCACTCGGTCTAAGGTTCCGCCCCTTTATATACAAGCTCACCTGACACCCATTGACACAATGATATGAACTGAAGGAAACAAGTGCTTCAGTATTTACATCTCCAAACCACAAACCAAGTAGGATTCCGTCTTATCCCTTCCCAACAAAAATAATATACTATACATAACTGATAAATTAAACCCAGTGTAGCATTAGATAGTGGTTAGATACTTGAGATATGAAAATGCAAGACATTTCACACAAAATGCAGGGAACTTATTTAATTTCATTTTACGCCAGAATTTATCACTGTGATTGTGCAAACGGGCAAAGACAGGAATAATGTACAGTGAAATTTAGTCACGGTTTAGCGATTAATTGTAAGATATATCCAAAAAGGAAAAAAATGTTTACAGGTATTATGAAATAGTCTGATGAGGCTACAAAAATACTTTTATTGAAAAATAGCAGTTGTCCATGCTTGGCACTGCATGACAGTGACGACACCCATGATCACATCTTTGGTTTGTGAGTTATTTGGATGAAATCCTGTTGACAGTCAAAAGAATCCCATGTGGTTTCTGATTCATCCCAATCCTAATAAATTTCCTTGAACTTTAAAATAGAGTGATGAATTGAAGTACTGCCCATTTCATGGTTACCATCTTCAATTCAGGCCCATTCAATGAGAAATAAACGCAAACCGTAACTAATTCCTGAGTAAATTAACCACAGACTGCATACACACAGTGGGAATAAGAAAATCTAGAATAAAAATACAGTTAAATTAGATGAAGGATACAAACTTTTTTTCATCAGGGATTATACAAATCACAAGTTCAATATATTAGACTTGTATCAAGGCGTAGAAATAACAGTTTTATGCCCGGGTCATTGTGCATTCAAATTTAACCATCAGTTGTTTTTTTCCCTAACCAAATTACTAAGAAACACCAATGAAGACCAACACCAGAAAAATAAAGGCAGACAAAAAATGCTCTGAAATGCATAGGAGTGCAGCAAGCACTCAGTAAGATCCATAACATTTTGGCAACATAATGATAATAATGATAATAATTATTAGACTGATCACATAGCAGGTGTTGCATTGATCAGAGATGAGAAGGAGAAAGGGCTCAGTTTGTAGCCTGTCCCACTGTAGAACTTGTTCTGGAACTCAACCCTGAAAGAGAGAATAGCATGCATTAACTTGAAAGTGATTTATTTTTCTTATCCTTTCTCTGCCATATATCATTATCTGGAATTCTGTTTATAACTGTTCATTTTTCCATTCCTTCCTTCTACAAATTCTCATTTTTTTTAAGCATTTCTCTACATCACAAACTACATTTTGAGAACTCAGTCCCTGCTATGGCATCTTTTAATCCACTCAATCCCCTTTGCCCTCACCAGTGCAGACGGAGAGCATGAAGAAATGCTGAAAGGCCCTCCATGACCAGCAGAATGGAGATTGTCAGAAGAGAGAAGAAGGCAAAAACCACAACGAGGACTGCAGATCCTACATAGCCCTGCCACTTCAGGGCAATTCGCATTACCATCACCCACAGTACTTCCGACAACTCTGCAGAGGAACATACATCAATCATTCAGGCAGCCATCATGTGGATATTGGGGAAGAGTGAATCAAGACGTGGGTTGTGTATGAGTAATAGACTAGAAAAGGATTGCATTAGTGTTTTAGCATTAGAGAGGAAGTTGGCTGTGTGACAGCCTTTGAGAATGTCACATGAGGATGAGGACACGTGTGTGCGGTGCATCCAGACGAGTGACTAACGTGCATGTGCCAGGCTGAGAGCCCAGAGTCGGAGATAGGAGGCAGTGTTGGAGATGCAGCCTAAGCAGTACTCTATGGTGTGGATGGCCTGATGCATGAACTCATTTGCAGCGTCAAACTCCTAAAGATAATAAGAAGAAAGGATTGGGGTAAAAGGATATGATAGGAGTACAGCAGAAGTCACAAACAACAGTCAAGCCACTAGACTTTACTCCTTACCTCCTCTTCACTGTGATGTCCCTCCACTTCCCCTTCTCGTGTATTGATACAACCACTGTCGGCTACGAGGGGCCTTCTCTCCTCATCCTAATGTGACAGGGAATTTGAAAAAAAATCCATGAATGGCTGCATCCCTGTCAGAGGACATAAAAAGCATCATTAGACAAATTGAAACACTGTCTTACTAGATGGTACATTCTCCTTCTGTGTGTTAGGTACTCGTGGATTGGCTTCCCCAGTAGCAAAACAGGTACAGAACACACAGCTAGCACTACCAGGATCTTCTGAACCACCATCTGCACAGAGAATGTTTGGGGGGAGGGGTCTTTAAAAAAACATGCCACACTGACATATATGGGCTGTCTTGAAGTAGTAATAGCAGATATGCAACCTCAATATAAACAGATTTCCATGGGTTTCTGTAGCCTACACACCTGTCCATTATATAGGGGTGGATTGTCTTCATCCTCTGTGAAGAGGAACATGTCTATGAAATGGATTAGTATGCTGGGGGCAGTTTTGGAGTGGGCTGGACCAAATGCAATCCACTTGTACACCACCATGAAGACCAGGTAGCCAAACAGGCACATCATGAAGAACAATTCAGGTATCAGCACCAGGAACACGCTGCTGACCTGGCGAAAGTGCCTTGGGAAAAATACATGATGGCCAGAGTCAGAGAAGTAAGTATGTTGGGTAAAGTCACAGAAACTCAGAATAACAGACAGAACGATGTAGATAATAAAGGGATTATGAACATATGCGTCCATTATGGGGATATAATCCCTCACTCCCTTAGGTAATCAAATATGGTACTTACATGTAGTTGAAGAAAGACAGGCAGACTCCAAAAGTCATGTGGATGATTCCAATGATGACAGACATCTTCATCTTGTAGGAGTTGAGGAAGGTCAGTTTATTGTTGGACAGGCCCCAAATCTGGCAGGGACACAAAAAGCAGATGATGAGGATGGATCCTGTGAACACTGAGGCAGAAAGATTGAAGGACTAGATACCAGAAAGGAGGAAAGAAAATCGAAGGGGGAAGTTTGAAAAGAGGGGTTAAGGGATGAGTGGAGGGGATAAGGATGTGGAGATCCATACCGGGTCAATACCAAAAGGATAGGGGCTTGTGAAGACACCATCAACAACAGGGTCCAAGGCCAGTCGAGGGCTTCCAGCAAGGACTGATGCACTAAAAGGGGTAAATCACAAGTATAGACATGGGGTTACAGACAATATGTGTAGTTATTTTTTTAAGAAACAGACTATAGTGATGTTTTTGTTAAGTCCTCACTTCCATCTGTTGGTCTCAAACATTGGGCCTACATGCCATCCTGAACTGAAGGGACTGAGGCCCCTGCTGAAGCACTCGTTATAGATGGCCCCCGTGTAGACAGAGAAGAGACCCATTAGTAGTATCAGGTACCGACCTCCAAACATCATTCTCCAGATCTGAACCAGAGATAAATGACACAGAGTTGTGTAAGCAATTCCCAATCCAACAGATCTAACACTCCCTAACAAGCCCCATTTATTAAACAAAGGCAAGTTTCTGATTATGTTTTGAACCATACACCACACAGAGGCTTTTACGAATGCTCCATTTCAACCCTCTAAATAGATTCCATTTTATCAGCATTACATGCGACAGTTTTACACTAAAATAAACAAATCACAAGTCATATTCACCCTCAAATCAATCTCAAATCATTATAGATCCAATTTAATTCATGGTGAAGAATTTAGAGATACGTATGAAGATGTGATCATCAGATATCTTCTAAATAACCTCATTGGTGTTGTTCTTAAGTTTGGGGTCCTTCTCCTCCAGAACCATCCACAAGGCAACCAGGGTCATCAGTAAGCCATGTCCAACATCCCCAAACATCACCGCGAAAAGGAAGGGGAAGGTGATAATCGTGTACACCGCTGCAAACACATAGGAGGAGAATAGATTTGAAGATCTATTATATAAAAAAGGGAGACATTTTTGGGGGATTGATGGTCTTTGGGTTCACATATGTACACAGTGTGATGGCTTTTCAGGTGCACCTTTCAAACCCAATATTCCAGGTACCAGTGAAGATAAGAATTTGAGGAAACACTTTACAATAAGGGTACATTAATATGCACTAATGCAGTAATAAGCTTTAACTCAAGCTTACTGTAAACCTAGTAAGCATCAAGCAACTGGTAAATTTCCCTTATGATTAAGGTTTTATCATTATTATTATTTTAGTAAATGATTAACAACATTTGGTAAATGATTACCAGCCACATGGTTAACTATTAACAGATAGGTGGGTTTTATATATCATGATTAGTCCCCATATTGTGGGGACAGACATGGACTTCAATGGGGCATGGGGGGGTTAAGGCCAGATGAACTTCCTGAAGCCTCATAGTGGTGGGTTCAAACCCATAACCTCTGGTTTGTCAGTTCCTGAGGTGCACGCTCTGCTATTGAGCTTTTGCAGCCCCACTTTTTAGTTATTACTTACCAATACTCATTACCGATTAATTAATGCAGCCATATTTTAAAGTGTAGCCAGATTTCATTCTAGCATGGTGGGTGTAGGTTGGGGCATACCTGGGTTGACTTCACGGTAGCTGGCCACCCCATAGGCATCCACAATGTTTTGGAACCCAGCCGTGAAAGAGTTAATGGGGAACAGAGTGGGTGGAGGCGTGGCAGAAGGCAGGCGGTTGTAGAAAGAGTCTACCCCACTGCCACTCTTTCTCTAGAGATGGAAGGTAGACATTGAGAGAAAAAAATATTGAATGTCAGATTAGACACACCAACCATCTCTAATGAAGGCCTTCATTTTACACTGCAGCTGTGTGGGTAACCGTGATATGGGCCATCATGTCTTCCCCTCCCCTTTCATTCAAGGCAGTGTATCAAATCAGACTACATGCCGGTATATGGGTAGCATCTAACAATGAGCTCAATGTGTCTTATACACTGTCGACCAAAGGCGTTGACTGCCTGCTCAGTTTGGAAATTTTACATGTGATTGAAATCAATGATGCTCAGGCTATGCAGGCATCATGTTAGGAGGCACCCTTATCTGTAAGTCAGAAAGCAAACTTGAAAACACCATAATCCAGACATGCTGTTTAACACGATATTCTCTGACGCAAATAGAAAGTTGGAAATTAGGACCATTGTCTTTCCACCCTTCCTACCAATCGTGCCTTCGGTTCAAAAGTCACTCCATGGAGCCCCCCCCCCTTCCCCTCTCTCACCCCTCCTTCTCGCAGGGCGTTCTGCAGCTCGGGCAGCTTAGCGACTGGACACCACGCCTCAGCAATCAGGCACTTGTCGGTGACAGAGGGGCTGCAGAGGTTCAGCACCATCTGGACGGCTTTGCACTTCTGGACGCGCACCTTCCATTGGGGCAGCACAGCCACCGCCTGCATCAGCAGCTGCTGCAAGAAAGCCTCCGTCTGGGACAACACCTGAGGCGGGAAGGTGGAACAGGATGGAAATGGGGATTGAGAATACCCAGTTTAATCAACAAGATCACTATGAGGCGAATGCTGCTGACTGCATGCCCACATGTAGACATTCTGCTCTCACACTCAGGAGTTTCTCTTAACTGATTTGATGTCCTCAATTCGGCCTTGGAGTCCGTGGAGGATCTCCACCCTCTCAGCAGTACTCTCTGGGTATGCAAATGTCTGTGTGCGGAAACTGTGTGGTAATGAGAAATTAAGAAATACACAATTCAAAATGTTGTTCTAGTAGCTCAGCAGAGAAATGTGTAAGAACCAATATCAAACTGAGGGGCTTGCTCACCAGTCACAGATCTTCTTGACCTTCTGGCCAATCTGATCTCCCCAGTAGGAAATAAGGAAGACTGTCCATTGTACCATCTCCCCCTGTGACATGCAGTCATAACACACCAGCCATAATTAGATTAAACATCACATGGCCTCATACTCCACTCGGAAAAGGATAATTATCTTAATTTCTATCGGCTATTCTCCTCTCTCACCGTATCAGGGTGCTCCAGTCGTTGCTCCATTTCTCTAAAATCTACTATGATGTAACCACGACAAGCCCGCCATAACAGACGCTCGAAAGAGGGGACTTTCCAAGGATGTACCACTCCTGCCACGAAACTTGGAATTCGAGAAAAACATAAGAAAAGTGGGTAAGTGGGAAAAAGGTAGACAAAGGCACACACACACGGACACAGAGAGAGAGAGAATTGTTGAATTATGAGGAGGCTGTTAAAAGAAAGGGGCTCTACCTGAGGTGGACATCCTGTCGATTATCAAAAATGCTCTGGCTCTCCAGTGCAGAGGGTGGTGCCTGTGGGAATGACGGCCCAAGGAGAACAAGATAAAGTAACATGGTTTAATGCCATGCTATCTTGTGCCCCATGTAATTAGTAAGAGTGGGTGAGAGAGTTACAGCAGAAGAGCCAGGAGATGTGACTCTTACCGCCTGCGATGCAATAAGGGAATGAGTTTGTTTCAGAACGCCCCGATACTGGCAGAGTTGGGTCAGCTGGGCCCTAAGGCTGTCTCTGTTCCTGGACACCTGGTGAAAGGGGGAAGTGGACACAAACCTGAATGAATAATCATTATCTACGTCCTAAGTTATGACATTGTCTTGATGGCACACTGATGAGAGAACAGAGGGTATCTCATCTCCATCAACCCAACAGAATTCCAGGAGCCCACCTCTCTGAGCTCTCTGGCCAGCCTCTCGCTCTCTTCTTCTATGGTTATCAGCTCACGGGGCTGAGGTGCCGAGGGCGTCGGGTAAGGGGAAGGGAGGGGACCATGCAAGGGCGGTGATAGAGAACGGTTGATCTCCTGCTCCAAGAATGCTGCACAACAGTGAGGAAAAAGCCATTTCAGACAAGTGGTGGAAGTAAAGGACACTGAGAGGATAAAAGATGACCGTTAGAAACAATGACCAAGTGAATAGTCCAACTTAAAACATACTGAATGTCTTCTCAAGTTCTTCACATCGTCTGACCTCCCCGACAAACTTCCTTTGAAAGGCGTTCACATTGGGATTCAGCTGATTCAGCAGGAGGAACAGAAAAAAGCAGATGGCTGCTCGTAAATCATCAGATTAAACTAATAGGATTTTAAAAACATTTGGTCTTTTAATTAAAAAAACAACAAAACATCCATTTTTCTTCAGATTAAGTCCAAATGGATTATTCCTTTGATTATGAGACTTCGACCATACATTAGAGCAGTGTTGAATTCAACCCATTTACAGGCCATGACTTTTAAGGGAAAAGAGCAGGAATATGATCACAATGAACCAAAGCTAAATATTGACCAACTAGTTCACCAACTCAAGGAGACTTCTTGGACCTAGGGCAACACACACAGACCCTCCCTGCAGGATTGTGAACCCAGAGTTGATCAAACTAGCTGACTTTACTCACGTCTCTGAACTCAACCAGGCCCAGCTCTCCAAGTTCACTGACACAGTTGTACGCTGAGCCGGACTGGAGGAAGAGTTGCACTAGGCACACTTCCTCGCTGCGAAACAAGGAGCCCATTGCTGCCTGGAAAGACAGCAAGCAAATGAACAACTCATCTTCAAGACTTTACTCACTAGCAGGATGATACTTGCCATGAAAACACTACAGCCCTTAATGAAATTACCAACACAGGGGACAAGTGGGGAGCAAAAAACAGGTAAGTGGGGTGTGAGCTGAATACTTTGGTAGAATAGATCAGCTCTCAGTGAGATTGAGGAAGGCCAGATAGATCAGTGCAGCAGCTGCCACAGTTAATGGGAAACAAATGACTGGAAATGGAACAAAAGGGAAGCATGAGGTCTCCACCTGTCCTTATGACTATGAATGGGTTGAGGGGAAATTCCACTCTTGCAGACATGTCTGACAAAATTAATAGTTTAATTTCATTCACAATGCTACATTACCAAAAATACTGCTATAATATATATAGGTATCAAAAATTATGATTTGGCATTGAAAAAGCAAAACGTTTAAAATAGAATTAAGACACAAGTTTCTCTGTTTAAAAACCCTGAAAACAGAATATATCATATCAAACAGGATCATAAATATGCACCAGACCAGAAAAACTATTTCTCCAACGACATTCAAAGAAAATTATATAATTAACAATTTAACATCTGTTAGCTAAAAGAAAGGGAAAGAAACTTGAGATTCACGTGTAAATCACTTGCCTATTTCCTTACTTATTATGTATCGTCTCTCAGATGGGCTCTGGATAGAAGCATCTACTAAATGAAATCGTAAATCACTGCTACACACAATGAATCGCCACAGTGGTGCAGTCGAATGTATGAACACATATACTGGGTTTACCCGCCTCTTTTTTCTGTCAACGTAAGTACAATCACCAAAAATATAAACAGGAGTGTATATCCGCTTTCTCATCAGCCGTAGTACCAGAATCTCCTCAATGACCACTACAAAACTGGGGAGGCTGTATCGTCCGAGCTGCTCTACAAATTCAGCATTTGCCACAGCCTGCGGTTTGGTTTTCTTTCTCTACAGGAA
Source organism: Regalecus glesne (assembly GCA_900302585.1). NCBI lineage: Eukaryota > Metazoa > Chordata > Actinopteri > Lampriformes > Regalecidae > Regalecus > Regalecus glesne. Next base: position 10,011 of record OMLC01066018.1, on the reverse strand, counting down.
TAACAAATCCGTCCTGAGGGAGTGTCCAGAGAAGACATGGGTCGTTGTTTCATGCAAAACACACCAGAACAATCAAATCAACGTGGTTTGGAAGTGGCCGTCTCAACTCAGTATTAACATTTCGATGAACGCGAAATCAAATCATCTTCGCTCCTCAACGCAATAAGTTCCACTGAACTCTCACCTGTTTCTCTCGTTCTGTCCGACGTGATGTTGAAAAGGGAAACAGCAGTCGACGGTTGTGTTTATAAAAACTTCTGTCGGTGAAAGAGGAGCCATGTGACTCGCACTTCCGGTCTGTGCAAGGTCACCTGACTTTACCGTTCCACGTGAATTTTGATAGAGCTTGATGGAGGAATGGAACTAAATTAGATCAGATAGACAACGTCCAGGGGGAGATCATTGAAATTAATACAGCATATGCATACATCAACTGTTTTCACGGCTTTTTGGTGTATTTTATGAAGTGGAACTGTTTTCTGTTTAGTCTCAGTATGATTTGGATTTATGAATATGTTTGGTTGATTGAATGAACAAGTACATGTATGAATGATTGTCTTATATCATTGTATCACCTGTATATAGACAATCATTGTGTGTGTGTGTGGGGGGGGGGTGTGTGTATCCCCCTAAAAATTGTTGTGTTGTCATTCTGTATGAAGCACCTCTGAAAGCCATCAAACCTAAGTCAAATTCAATGTAGTGAAAGCCTACTGGACCAACAAACAGATTCTGATTTGGCCTTAAAACCCAATACACCGTGAAATTTACTCCTACCTATTCCCTGTGGTAGAAAACATCAGTTTAGAACCGCTTTACTGTAAAGTAGCATGACGAAGTCAAGTCAATTTTAGTTATGTTGCCCTAACTTCAGAAACTTTGGAGTTTCAGTTGTGCCTTTTGGGCATATACTTGAGGGCAGAAAAATGTATGGCAAATTCCAGAAGGTTGAATCAGTTCATCTGGATACTAAGTTTAGTGGAAGAACCTGGTGGCCAGATGAACTGATTTAACTTTTGGAACATCCATACCTAAATTATTGAGCATTCAAGTGAGAATTGCATACCAAATATTTTCCCATTGACATTTAGATAAGTCATTTTCCTAATTCAAACTAATCATAGACGGACATCCTAGTTAAGATGTACCAGCCTCTTACTTTACAAATTCAGAATTACTATGGTAAATCGTTAATGGACTTATTCTTAAATAGCACTAGTTAAACATTGGCCATGGAGATTTGATTGTCTAAGTAGTTTCACTGTACGTACCATCAATGGCTGTAAGGAAATTATGGTTCAAAGCCTTTGTTTGAAAGGGTAAAAGATGGAATATTACTGAAGAAATTGTGGTGAATCACTTGCAAAATTACAATTTGCAGTAATTTCCCCTATAATGAATTTTACAGTGATTTTTATACCAATTCTCAAAACTATAGGCAATAGCTATTGGGAGTAATGTTGACTGGACTCAAGACCAGTAACAAGTATTTTAAAAAGCATCAAAATGCAGCATACGTTTAACTAATGAAAGAAACTAGTTGAGTGACATTACAAAAAGAGCTTTTATTTTGCTGCAAAAGGACAGAGATGCAATAGGTAAGTGATGAGAAAAATATACAATCAGACAAAACAGAAAAAAGGGGTCAGATTGAAAAAATGGTAACTGAAGACTGGCAGGCAATATTTAAGGGGAGATGTTGTAAGCCTACATTAGCACAACACATCTATTGAAAGAGGGAGATTTCACACATTTGTTTCTTACCATGCCTGGTCATAAGATGGCTTACATTACAGAACAACACAGCTGTTGTAGCATATTCATTTAGTTCTGGACAGTATAAAATATAGGGGGCTGTGGTAGACTGCACACCTCGAACTGACAAGCCAGATGTTGCGGGATCAAACCCACCATGGGGCATCAACATATATTGTATATGGACAGTGTATACGTGTATATATATATATGTGTGTGTGTGTGTATTTATGTGCACGTACACACACTGTATCAAGATGAGCCGATTTAACTTTTTTGTGACCTTGGAACACCCTAAACAAAAAAACTTAAGTCAGTTATTACATGTCATTAGTCCCCATGTTATGGGTGGTGTACATAGAACTAGATGGTATATGAACTTGTTTTGTACAATGCTTTTCTAGTCCAGTGACCACCCACAACACTTTACAATGAATGCCTCACAACTACCGAGCCACCGTAGCTCAGGTATTGGGGCTGGATGACATTCCTGATACCCCACTGTGGGATCAAACCCAAGACACCTGGCTTTTTCATTTCCTGCTCTACCGCTAAAATACACCAACCCCTGGAATACAACAAAAATAAAAGGCAAATTCCACAGTAAAAGTGTGATTGCTAAAAAAAACCTAACATGAGCATTCAACAGGCTTTTGCATCTCATTTCAGTAAAACTTTTTTTATATCCACAATTTCAAAAAATACCAATCATTACTCGAACCACACTCAGTGATTTAAATCAGAAGGTTATTTGGTCAAAAAAAGTTCATGTAACCCCTTTTTCAAGACATAATGGCTAAGAAACTATATAGGGAAATTCTTTGTATTCTTCAATGGTTATACGATGAAGCTAAAATTGTCCAGAAAAATGGCTGCTCAGATATGTGCTAAGACCAAACTACCCTCTCCCCAAATCTACTCTCCCTTCATCCTTTCTGGATTGATTATCTAAAATCTACAAGCTATAGAATTTGAGGCTTCTGTCCATTCCTGCAGAGGTCAGGAACTGAGCATTCTCTCCAAAGGCCACCCCAGTCACCAATCCTGAGTGGTCTACAAACAGAAAAATACAAGAACAGAGTTAAAACACATCTGATTTGAAAAAAATGTACGCATGTATATGCATTTTGGGACAGCTGGAAGTTTGCAGCCAAAAGTCATCCTTTTATAAGCTTACCAGAGAAGTTGAGGACTTCAGACCATTGCTTGCAAATGTATACCCTGATGTCAGATCCTCCCACAGCCAAATAGGTACCGCTCTGGTCAAACACTAGCGACTTCACCTAAGAAACGGAAGAAAATCATATTTAGTAATACAGATAGGAACAAAATCTGGTCAATTTTGAACTTCCTTTAAAAAAAATAGCACATAGGGAAAATGTATATTTTGATGTGAATTCGTGATGAATTTTGTAATATATTTAGTTAAAGCAAATTCATTTGTTCTGACACTAATTTTTACTTTGACCCTCTTAAATACAGGCAAGAACAACTGGCAAAGGAATTCTGTGTTAGCAGACATTTGTTCAAAAGTACAGCAAAGATAATTAGTTTCAGGTTCTTTGTGTGTTGCAACCACAATGAAGAATCCACATGAGATTATAAATGCTACAATATGAAGATAGAAAGAATAACTGATGCTCTCACCTCGTAATTGTTGTCGAGAGCAATTGTTTTGAAGTTCTTCAGTTTCCTAAGATCCCACAGCTTGAGAGAGCTATCCTGGGCCCCTGTAGTACAGCACAAAACAAGGCAGTCAATAAATTTTCAGTCAGACATCCTTTCTTCATGATTTGATTTTCAGAAAATAGGATGTTGAGATTAGCAATTGTTGATCATTTAAATCATTATAGAATTTATTGACTACAGTGGGAGCAAAAAAAGAAAGAAAACCAAATTAGCTTTGAAACACTGGTTCTCACCTGTGGCCAGGTAGTATCCATTCTCAGAGAAAGCAATGGAGGTGACAGGACCAGAGTGACCAGGGAAGTTAGCCACATTGGTACGTTCCTTTAGATCCCAAATCTTGATTTGGGAGTCTGCCGTCCCAGTGCCAAAAATAAGTCCATCAGGATGAAACTGAGCACAGGTCAGAGCTATGGAGACAAAAATTAATGTTTAATCTTTGAGTAGTTATTAGATTGCCACAGGCTTGGATTCCCAGACATAGTTGACAGACATACTCACCACAGCCTGCACTCTCATCGGTGACTTTGGTGAGGACTTTACCAGTCTGGATATCAGAGAAGGCCCAGTACTGCACAAAGACAAATTTCATTTATCATCCACCTTAATTGTGATAATTTTACAGACCAAATCTTTAACATAATAGAATCAAACTCTGTGAGATTTTTTCTCCAAATGCACATTGTATATTACCTGGTCCTCAGATGAGCTGAGTAGGTAGTCTCCAGTGGCATGGAGGGAAAGTCCAGTAACACTGGCTTCGTGGGCACGCACCACTTGGATGCAGTTGCCACCAGCAATTGACCAAACACGGATGGTGCTGTCTGGTGATGCAGAGAACACCACAGACTGGACAGGAAAGGAGAAAATAAAGAGTTTAAAAGGTGATTAAGCGTGGAGAGGCAATCAAAAACGTGAACAATGAATCAAAATTGGCATGTATCAAGCAGAATTACTTTACATTGTTATTTTAAATTCCATGTTGAAAAAAGTTAAATTAAATTAAACAAGGTTGTCTGAAGTAACTGGATATAGGATGTAGGAATTTACCTGGGAGGGATGATAGATGACAGATGTGACCTTCTTGGTGTGTCCCTTGAGTGTAGCCACAATCTGCTCTTCGTTTTTGTCAAACACCACAACGTTCTTATCAGCTCCACCTGGGAACACAAGCAGCAATGTCAGATTCATTAAGAAATACATCCTATTCCATGTTTTTTACATAAGCAAAAGGAGTAGATGACAAAAAGTAGGCAAAGAATGGACAGATATACCAGTGAGAACTTTGTTGGTGTCTGAGGGACACAGATCCAGAGCCAGGATTCCAGGAACACTGGCACTATGGAGCCCCTGAGAAAACAGAGAAAATGAATTGAACCCTTAAACAATGAATGGCTTTAAGATTGGGCCATACAGCAGCTCATCTCAACTTAGTTGATGAAGGAAAGTAGTTGGATATATGAAAGAGCAGCACTTACAGCATGGGAGGCCACTTGGCGATATTTGCTAAGATCCTCAGCTCTAACCAGCTCTTCTGGCACAGTTTTGCCTCTCTAAAGCAAATAAGACAAAGATGAAGAATTGTAATTCAAAAACAGTAAAAAATGGTATAACATTACCAAAATGTAGACGTACAATGTATATTATAGAGCTAGCAAATGTGCATACTGTAGAAATAAGTTGAAAGGTCTTGAAAAGTATACCTTCTTTCTCTCTGTGGTGAGGACAGTGGCTTTGTCTTGCAGCTGTCAACAGCAGAAAAATCAGATAAGAACAGTGAGATTATGAAGCAGTTGGACATCTTAGATTTTGGAGAAAAGTAACACTCTTAAGTTCACAGAGCAGGGTAGAAAGCTTGCTTACCTTCTGGATGATCTCTGGGGTCATTCCCACTTGTTCACTTATCTCCATAGGCTCCCCACCAGCACCCTGGGAAAGATGGGTAGAATACAAGGTGAAATGGCTGGAAACCGCAAGCATACTAACCAGCCTGTTATGAGCAGAAACCCCCAAAACAATTACTCACAGCTGCAGTTGGCTGAGAGGCAGGGATAGCTTGTGGAGTAATCAATCCAGCTTGAGGTTTAAGCGTGGCAAGAGCTGCAAAAAAGGATAATATGAAAACAATAGCCTCCACAGTAATAGAACAATATTTACCAATATCATGGACTATAGAGCTAACAGCATTAAGTGGATTTAGGATAAGTTCAAATCCACTTTTGCTAATTTCATACCAGATTATCCAAGTAAAAAGTAAGACACGTGATTCAATGGGGTACTTAGCCTCTTAATTAATCACAGACGTGCTTTGGACATAACATAAATTAATCAGTATCATTTATATCCCATTCTGTTTAAAATCCAGGAACATTTGCACCTTGGGGGAATTGCTATTATAATAACTGATTCAAAGTTATAATAATGTGTATTGTACACTTGCCTACGTAGTTGCACATGACCATCATAATCTTTCTTCAGGTTATTACCTGTATCTCAGGGGCCATCATAACAGATTTTATTTCCATTATTTCCATCGTAGCAATAGCAGTCACAGTTAAATCAGCCTTGGTTGACAGTAAGGTCTTGTCAATCCACATGATTTAGAAAAATTTTACATCGGGTGCCCTTCTTAACACAACCACTAATCCTATGGATGGTAGAAAATGTAAAGCATGTCATCCCAGTATTCATGGACTTTTTCCCATCCTTGTTGCCACATATTACCATCTTAATGTCCCCTTAAAATAAAATACTGTGTCATTGACTTGAGACCAGGTTTTTGCTGGCCATCCACACAATTGCTTCCTGCCTCAAGATAGCGATGTGTCAAGACAGCGATGCATCTGGGTATACCTAGTTTTGTTCAATATGCCCATGGGTGCTCAGATTTGCTCAAGTACATTTAGTATTTGAATAATATGGCACTGGATGAAAAATTGAAAAATGTGTCAGTCTGAAATTAACAGACACTTATATTTTGCTTGGCACCACATTACGCCAATAGTATAATAAATTGGTAATCGAATCAAAATCTTCATCTTGACATCAGCCTACCCTCTCTTGCAGCAGTGACCTCTTTGGTGAGACGAGCAATAACTCTGCAAGCAGCATCATGTTGATACAGAGCATGAGAAAGCTCCTGGCGGGTGGTCTGCAGCTGCTGCCTCAGAGTGAAACTATGAAGCATGACTGCATCCTGGGAAATAAAATAGGGGAGAAAAACAGAGACTGAAATTGGTTCAACAATTGAAAATGCGAACCAGTGTTGGGATTATATGAGAATACTCACCCATTCATCCTGAAGGGATTTGAGAATGGCAGGGATGCTCGTTGCTGAGGGTGCCTTTGGTCGAATAGGATGAGATACTAGCATTCAGGGGAAAAAAACATTAGAGGATAGTATCAAAGCCTTCAACAAGTCTACGTTATATCCTTGCAATGTCTGTCAGCTACTTACCTTTGATGTCTATAAGCTGTTCCTCAGACAGTGGTTGCCCATTCATGGGGTCCGTTCCATTTTCAGCAATGTATTTCTCGATCAACCTGCGCTCAAACACTTGGTTTGACACAGGGGAAACGCAAGGATGCTCCGGGACCTCGTTGGAAACTGGGACATTGCAGTGAAAGCTTGAATCAGTCAGCATTCAGCATGATTACTGCATTACATTTCAATGCACATTAATTCAAAAGTATTTATTCTTAGCATAATTCAACAATGAATTATGAACTCTCAATGAAGAATCCATTAAAAGTTTTCTGTTCAAAGATAAGCAGGAGGAAGATACCACATTAATTTACCTGCCCCTCTAAAATGCTTGATTTATGAGCCTAGATATAACTTCAATCAGAGTATGTCAATGACATGTCAGACATTATTATAAGAAAAAATAAAAGAAAGAGAAAGACACCACAATTCAAAATTGGAAAATTAAAATGACATTCAAAAATAATAACACCATTAATCATGTGTCACGGCTATGAAAAGCAAAACGTCCTCCCCATCCATGCATCTCTACCTTTGTACCTTGATCACATTACGCTACATATAAGCCCACAGATGGTTGTATTTAAAGAGAAAACGGGCTAAGCAGGCTAAAAAAATTAAAAAATATCATACAATTTGAAAAAACAAACATTTATATAAGCGAAGTTATCGTAGGTGAAAACGTAATACACAGACATGAATCAATGGGGCTATCAATTCCGGATAGCCGACATTTGATTCACGACTGTGAGTTTATGAAGAGCCTTAAAATGGATTACTGTGATATAGGAGACGGCTAATAACTAAATTCGACAGAAACGCGACATAATAGATCCCACACTAGATTTCTTTGCAAGTAGGCACTGCATGGCCGCTAACATTAGCCAAACCGGCTAGGTAGTTAGCATTAACACGGTTCCTTCCAAGATGCCCCCTCCACACCGGGACGCTTCCAACTTACTTGCACAAAACAAAGACATCTTCTAAGTGCACTTCTAACGTCGGCACGAAGAATTACTTGGACTTGACTCTGCCTTGGACGCCGATGATCAGCACAACTACCGAGTATTAAATTGATGTTTTGCTCACTGTAGACATGGCACGCTGTCCTTTCATTGCCGCGACAAAGCCCAAGTGCATGCTGGGATGCCAGCGCTGACTTCTTCGTTGATGCTGTCTCCCCCTGCGATCGAGTGTTGAACGCCTCCCAGAGCCTTCAGCGTTCTGACACACTGGACACAAACCAAGCACTTCATACTCGTGTTCTTGTTAACTTTTATTAAAGAGGTAAGAAGCTATTCACCAGTTCTACCTTCTTGTAAAAATATGACCACAGTCCAGCAGCATCCTGAGAATCAAGCATATTCAGTCGTCACATCATGAGTCCACAACCACAAATGCATCGACTATTTTGAAATTCTCTAGGCACTACAATACTGCAATTTATAAATGTACAAAAAACTTCAGGGCCAAGTTTCGACTTACAATTTCATTATAAAACATTAAAAAAATAAACGTCTCAGACTAGAAACTGATGATGTAACGGACTAATTTCCTTGTTATTAAGTAATAAATCAGTGTTGACATGCATACATATCTGCATAGTCATTGTACTATTGCTACTCATCATCTACTCCAGTCAACTATTTATACTCAGCCATATTTCTAGTAATTAATTTTCAAATTAATATTATAGACACATCGATCCTCAGAATATTATTATTATAAGTTATTATTAATTTAAGTTAACATGTTTCTTACTGATGAAATATTCTGAAGCATGAGTACTCTATAGCTTATATTAACTTGTTGCAAAATATATCCTACATACACAGACTTCTGATGATATATTAGACATTTTCTCACTAAATGAGAACCCTTATTCTATAAAATAATAAAGATAGTAATAATAATAATCTTTATAGGAACAGTGCATATAAATGAACATTTAGAATGTAAGTATGCTAGATTTAGCCACCGGGCCAATTTTCATCTGTTCCAAGCAATTAGGGGCTCAGTGTCTTGCTTAAGGACTCTTCAACATGCATCTTTAAAGAACCAGGGGATTGAACCACCAATCCTCCATCCGATTACTGGACAACCACCCTACTACTTTAGCTATGCCATCCTTGCATACTTACAAACTCATAAGACTCATGTCTTATGTGTCTCATAGGAGCCACACACCACTGAATGTGTGAACCGAGTTGGATAATGAAAAATTTCAGAATCCTATTCTGATCTTAGATGCAGAAAGTATTTTCAAATCACTCTATCCCTTGATGTACTTGTAATTGAGATTTTTCTTCACAGCTGCCAATGCCACCTCCAATTGATGTAGCCCTTAAACATAAGGAAAACATCATATTATGTACACGCACACTGCAAAAATACATCACAGTTTATATCACTCCTGAGGTAGGTAATAATGGTTTCACTGGGGTCAAATGTAGGAACAAGGTTAGCTAGAGTAAATAAGTGGGTTTGGTAGAACTACAGGGCTATTGCTTGACAATTTCACTTAGGATCCATGATACAAAACCAACATCAGAGAGACTGAATGTCAGTGTCAAAGGCACAATTATATCTTTCCTTCATATCTGAATTTACCTGTAACCTAAATTTGCTTTTCCCTCATTTAGTTTCATTCTTCTGACTCTTATTACAAATTTAGTTTTTCCGAAGTGTAGACACTACAGGATTCAGATGTGTCTGTATCCAGTGGAAGTTTGGAAAAGTACTCTGTGCTTCTGCTCCACCTCTCCTTAGCCTCCTCATTCTTGATGCGGAACTGAGCACAATCTTCAGACAAGTGGAGGCAGTCTGAGCTTCCAGGTACAGAAAAGGAAATCTTTCTTCCTCTTTCATTGGATATTTCCTGATATCAAGAGATGAAGACAAAGTGAAAAGACTAAAACATGATATATTCCAAACTGATGCAACTGGTTATTTGAACCTATTTGTCCTCCATGTTGGCAGCAAATGGGCATAAACAAAACCAGGTGGACTTTGCCATTACCTTAGAGTCCCCTGCTGTTAATCTGTCTATCCTTTGGTATTTATCTCTGATAGCGACTTGGGAGAGC
>OMLC01066016.1:0-30346 GCA_900302585.1 Regalecus glesne | reverse complement strand
ATTATTTGATCAATCATATCTCTTTTCTGGATGACCAAATCTGCTTCAAAAAGAAGACAATATCCCAGCTTGAGCTTCAGAATGATTTTGACATCAATGATGAAATTGACACCAAACCTGAGCCGCCCATCAGCTATGTCAACTTCAACTGTGGTGACATTGAGCTGAGCAGCCAGGCACCTGAACAGCCACCCAGAGACTCAGCTGTCACTCTGGAGACTCAACCCATGCCCTTCCACACACTCATCCTGGATCTGGCAGGGGTCTGCTTCATCGACCTCATGGGTATCAAAGTACTGACTAAGGTCAGTCTGTTTGCAGTAATACTCTATTGGGAAAGATGATCGGGTGCTGACATTCTTATAAATACTAACTAAACATTTCTATGAACCTCTCCTATTCTCTGCCCCCTGTAGATGAACTCGAGCTATGAGATGCTTGGGATTAAACTGTACCTGGCTAACGTTCAAGGTAAAATCCTGTAGAATGAAAGGTATTAGTTATTACTGTGTAAAATGCACTGCATATCGCCACTTCGCATGATGTTTGTTGTCCTGCTTCCTTGTAGCTCAGGTATATAAGGAACTGGAGGTGGGCGGGGTGTTTGATGAAGGCAGTATTGCTCGTAGCCATCTCTTCCTCTCTGTCCACGACGCTGTCCTCTTTTCTCAGCAAAGCTTTGCCAACAAGGTAGGCACCAATGCAAGGTACGAGGTACATAACATCACTTACACAGTACTTGCTCATTATTCAATAATAATAATAATGATTCCCCTTATCAGTCCCGCAAGGGGAAATTTGGATTTCTCTGCATTTTTGACCCAACCTATAATGTATAGGAGCAGTGAGCTGCCAACATATGGCGCTCGGGGAGCAGTTAGGGGTTCAGTGTCTTGATTAAGGACACCTCGACATGCTGTATGCAGGATCGGGGATCGATCTGGCAACCTTCCGATTGCCAGACAACCCAGCTCTACCCACTGAGCTATGCTGCCCCCAATGTTGGGGTGGCAATTTAAACAGATCACAATGCTGAGTTATAAACTTTGAGCAGTAAATGTTGATATGATTGCCCTTTGTCATCTTATCTGAGGTAACATGAAGGGTAAATATTAAGTAACAACTGAAATAACTGCAGCCGTACAGTGAAATGTCTCCTGTGTACTGATTTTCTCTGTCTTAACCACTAGATTATTGACAGGCACCTTCTTGGTGAGGTAAGGGGAGGAACATTCATTGACAGGGTTTAGAAGCAACTTTATTTTGAAGCTTTATTTCAAACTTCATTTTGCATTTAGTAACACTATCTGTATTTGTGGCTTCACAAAACTTGAATTTAAGTCCATGCCTTGGCTGGCTCAAATGCCAGGCCATTCTAGGTCCTCGCATGTTCTCCCCATGTCTGTGTGGGTTTCCTTAGGATGCTCCAGTTTTCTCTCACCATTGAAAAGACATGCATCTTATGGTTAATACTGCTGCCCGTGCCCCTGACCAAGGCAATAGGAAAAAGATCTGGAGTTGGTCCTAGGGTGCTGCAGCTGTTCACTTGCTCCTGTATAATAAAATGGGCTCACTACAGATACAAAATCTAAAATCATGTATGTACAATGACAGATAAATAAAGCTTCTTCTTCTTTGGTGATGAACATGTTCTCCTTTGTTATGATTACAGGCAGAGAGGAAGAAACTGGAACTTATTTTTGAATTTGATGAAGAGAAGGATCTGGAGCAGGTACTTCAAACTTGCCTCGTAAAGTAGTATTGAGAGTAGCAGATGTGTCAACATGTTCTACTTCACCACTGAACAGTTGTTCTTCATCTAATTGTTCCTTTCTTTCACAGGAAATGTTTTGAGTACCCTGTATTGTGATATACAGAACTGGAGGAGTGTCTTGAAGAGGACAATAAATAGAACGTCATTTTTAAAGCTGCAACTGAAAAAAATGATTTTCAAGAATCCATTGTTGCTAAAATCATCCATGAACTCAAACATGCATCTTGGCAGTGTATTAAATATGCGTAATTAAAGCTGGTGTAGTGATCAGTACTCCATTTCACAGACAGAGGGCAGTCTACTACCACAAGCTATTTTTGTAGGGTTCAGAGTCTCACCAGCAGGGAACGCCAAGGCAATTTGCCGATTCCCCTCACACTCTCTGTTGGGCGAACCTGCTGACTGAGCAGATGGGCAGCGAGTGGCTCTATAACTAACCAAGAGTTTGAATGACCACTGCTGTGGTGCAGCGGGGTGAACAGGTGGGCTTCCCTGCAGAGATGAGAGTTCTGGAAAGGCCAGGTGGGAGTGAAGGGAGGAACATACAGCATCAGCGTTTTGACATCGCTTTGTCTTGCAACAACCTTTGTTTAACAGACCCATCTTACCTTTTTCCATCATTCATTCAATCAATCAATCAATCAATCAATCAATCAATAAAATATCACTTTATTCAACATATAGATCCATATAATAAAATACATACAACACAATTCTATAGCTAAAACAGTGTTTCACAAGACCTCAGTGATTAAAACCTTTGCAGAGATTTGTTCCAGTGTTTCCAGAAACATGAGGAGCACCTTGTGTCACTTTGTGTGCCCTCACTTAAAAATATTATAACATTTTTGACAATAATTTAATCGACAATAATTCATCCTTAAAATTCCTCAACAGAGCTCGAAAAATAGAAACATTATATTTCACAAACATATGATCTACCCTTGTTCATCTTGGATGCTTGAGCAAGATAATGAATGTATCATTATATGTTTCCTACAGCTTATTCATTTCTGGTTTTCCATAACTGGCCCCAGAAGTGGGCCGTATAGAAGGGAGTGCAGTAGGCCCTAATAAAGACCTGCTATAACATCATCTGTACACATATGACATTTGCATGCCAACACATTGGCTTGTACATAGCTTACAATATTGGCGCTGAACATTATCATTACATAAAAAATCCTGATCATGGGACCCAAATATTTTGGTTTGTTCATCATATTTAGTACTTGGTCTGCCATGAAGAAGTAAATGATTAAAGAGATAATATCACGCCTTTTGGATTTCTACGCTTTCCTTCAGTATATTATAACCCGGGAAATATATGTAAAATGTCTGCGACTCTCACACTAGAGGGCGTTATTGTATCCAACAGACTGAACCTGAGATCGCCTAAAACGCCTCGTTAGTAGTCCGTCCCGAAGTATCGCCATTACTTTTAACTAACCACGTAAATATTACGTGCGTAAAAATGACATCAAATAATATTTAATGTTACACTGCTGGTAGTTTAACCCGCCTTCAAAAATATTCTTCTGTAGAGAAAAAAACATATTTCTTTCTCAATAATCGAGTTATTCTACAAAATCGAAATAGTTGCATCGGCTCATTTTGAACATAGGTTTGAAAAAGGGGTATGGTTCAACATTCATTTAATTGTCATTCTCAGCTCTCAGTACAACGTATGACCCACCCGGCTCCCTTTTCACGGCAAATAGATGTAAATTAGGGTGAACACAGAGATTGGGCCAAAACAATGCCAAAAAGGATGAAAAGAAAGAAAACTTGAGTTCACTTGAGGGTAGGGTGAAAGGTTACGGATCTTGGTGCAACACCTGGAAGACACCACGAAGGTGAATTGGTTGAGCCGGAAGAGTTTGGTTGGCGCGAAACGCAGTGTTGTTTGTGAAGCCATTTTCCCCCACTTATTTGGACTTCCAAAGGACTATGAAACGGAGATTTAATGGTTCAAATTCCTTTTCTTTCACTATTCCGCAGTACAACTTGAGCCCTTAATGTCCCCCTCATTTTGCTGAGTACTGATTCCTGGGCCAGCCAGAGGTCAACGTTGGATATTCGATTTGTTTGTCCGAAACAAGAACACACCAGAAAACGTTTGGTAGTTTGTCTTTCGGGCCAGCGACAACATATTTTCGGCTAAGCTAGTACGAAAAGACGGGAACTTTCCATCAGCAAAAGGCCATTTTGAGGAGTCAGAAGAAAAAACCTGTAAGTAAAATATCACGGAAATGTTTGTCTTTCTAATAATTGCACCAAATTGCTTGTGATGCAGTTTCAGTGCAGACAATGAGTGTATACAGTCAAGCTAACATTATTCAGCCAATGGCGATTCGTTGAAAATCATACAGCCACGAATCAAGCCGTCAGATTACGCGCCTTTATTTCAAACGCAACAAAACTACGGCATTATTTCACGATAAGTAGTAACAAGTAGACGCTATTAGTAATATTAAAAGCAGTTATGCTCAAGCAAAGATATTCCACTCCAAAACATTTCAAACTATGTTATTTTTGGTATATGTATGAACACTTAAATATACTTGTTATGATGTAGTGCTTCATTGTATAGAATGACATACAGTTAGTATACTCTAACATACAAATATCAGATAATGACTATGGTTTGGCAATACTAGAATAGCCTTTCACCAGCTATGTAACCCTTGCTAACTTGATACCTGTCATTTTCCACTTCAGTCTGGATTTTAGCACATTTTCCACAGGTATACTGATTAACAGGAATATATATAGAAACGTCTTGATGCAATGCTCATTACAGGAGGCTGAATTCGTCCATTTGTACTTCAGTTCAATAAGTTAATTAAAATGGTGTCCTATTTGTTGAATCATGATAACAAAGACAGATGTGTGGGAAATATAGCTTGCATTTGGGAAGCAGATGCTCAAAGGCCTGTAGTTTCTATAGCCTCACTGCTGGCTGATAGTATGGATGTGCCTGTGATGTACTGGTTTAATAAAACTATTATGAATTCATCTTAAGATATTCTGGTGCACACCTGGTCCCCTGCTTCCACCCTTCATGAGCAAATTGGCACCCCGGGTGATTACAAGGCTCCTATAGTCATCAGCTTTAATATGGGGCTCTGAGAAGACCTCTTTGGTTCACCATGTTTTCAGTGTTGATCAACTTTTTTAGAGTTTGTCTTTTCCTTCAGGGTTTTCCTGCTTACCCTTCTACCTATGCACTATTGTTACTGTGGAAAATGGGCTGACAAATATATCATTTCAGCATTGGCATTGCAATATACACATGAGCAATAGTACTATTATAAACGTTGGACCGTTAAGGCAGATAAAACCCATAGAAAATTAATAATAGCACATTTTCATTTTCATTACAAGGCCTATAGAAAATACTCTAGTGTATTTGCTAAATGATATAGTCTGATTTTATGGATACTTGGTTACACATCTTACATGCATGCATGTCCTGTGTACAGGGACATACGAATGACCCCAATGACCAATCCTTCACGGACACCACCACCCTTTCAGTGGTTTACAGAAAAGCACCAATGTTTCTTAAGTACTTAAAGGATAAGCAAAGTACTTAAGAAATATTGTATGGCTCATAGACTAGGCTGGAATGATGAGTGAATTGTAAGTGGTAGAGGACATGCTTTGAGAAATAATGAGCCAGATGTTGCAGGTTCAATCCCACCATGGGACATCAGGAAGGGCATCCAGCCATAATCCCCCATGCGTCATCTAATTATATGTCCACCCCCACAATACAGGGACTACTCATGACATAAAAATGGACCAGTTTCATGATGAATCAAAAATAATAGGTCATTGTCTTATTTAATCCCTAATATCACTTTAGTCATTGCAAAAGTCATCAGTTATCCCCAAATGGACCTATTAATTGTGTTTTTCTTAAATGTTGAAAAATATACAAATAAAGATTAATGGACGAATATTAGGATAAAATTTCAAATCTGTTCACTCGTGCAATATCAATATATCAGGCCTACTTTTCATCAATGTTATAGTAATATAATATAATATAATAACACCACATTAAATCTTCAAGTAATTATCCTTATTAACAATGCTACAGGTAAAAAAACTCCTTTGTGGAGTTGAACAATAATTACAATGAATTACCAAATGTTTTTGGTTAAATTATTTTAAAATTCTATAATTGCATATTCACTACAGACCTAATTTCCTAGTCATCACCAATTTATTGATCATGATGGCCTCTTCAGTAAGTTCAAGGCAGAAAAATATATATACGAAATTTGTTCACATGCCCATTGGTTTTTCCACTGTTGAGACTAATTTGATGATGTCAGTCAGTATCTCCATGTTGAGTCATGGGTCCTCATGTTTAGCGCTGGTCTGTCATGGAGTAGTCTTCTCACATTCAGCAATGACCTTTTCAACTGAGTAATGTGCTGCAAGGCAACGTTTTGTTACATGACTGCTGCCTGAACAGGTTTGGTTTTTTTGTAAGGTGTCTTTAGTGATGCTAAGAGTTGTTTTAGGGACAGTGGATGATAGACCATCTAAGATGACCTGTGGATATTTAAATAACGTCTATTTTGACATTGATCAAGTGACAACAGCTGTTGGTCATTGGTTATACAGTTCTTAAGTGAGCTTGTGTTGAGGACAAATCTCTCCCACTTAATTAACAAACCACTTTGCAGCCGAAGCATTATAAATCTTGACTGCAGTTTCTGCAAAATTGATATTGTCTTTGGACGGATTATGTTTACAGAGTTCTTGAGGGTAACCTGACCACTGATAGTTACTAATACATTTTTTACCTTTTTTTGGAAATCTAGAACAATTCCAACAGTGATTACATACATCAAAAATGGAAGATTTTCTGTTGATTAATTAAAACATGGAAATATAGAGGCTGTCTCTGAGAAGAGGATTGTTGATTATTTAACAGAGCTGTAGTTATTTTGAATAACAATCAACCTATGTGGCTTTCTGATGTTTTTATCACTCCAGGTTTCATGGAAGTATCATGGAGATTTGGCATTAAACATACTCATTTAATGTAATTACTTTGAAAGAGGTTGACCTTCATAGAATCATGTTGTAGACAAATTAAGTGGATTACAAACAGCAATTTTGAAATTGGAGTCCTGATGCATGGTTCATAAGATAACTGCTACTAACTGCTGCAGAGGATTTTGTGTAATGGATGGAAGAATGGATTGTAATTTCTAAACGTATCATGTAAATCTGATCCCAGGAGCGCAGGATAAATATTGAAGCAATTAGAATAAGGAAACTCTATGAGTGATAAACAGCACATTTGACCTTGCTCTTCACTCGTGTGAAGTAAGCAAGCATGCAAACAAGGAAAATACTGATTTGCAGTCATGTGGGGGTGGGGTGGGCTGAGAGACCGATTTGAGAGTTATCATTTCTGTGTCATTTCATTAGCTCATTAAACTGAACAGCAGGTATGCTGTATATTATTTTGTCTTATTATTAGATGGGGTAAATGCAGGTGTGATGAATATGGATAACAGCTTTTTATTGGGCTTCTCTGTATCATTAGAAAAAATAAATTGGACCATTCAAAGCAATGTGATGTAACAATGAGGGAAGTTGGCATGAAGGGAAGGCACATCAAGCATTACAACATGTTATCGTGGTTTATATGGGTGTTCCGAGACCCATAATTCAGTAACTTCTGCAGTTATTTCATTGATGTTGTGGATGCATTGTAATTTGTTGACAAGATAAATTGAAATGGGGAAAAATTCTGACGGTGTGTGATGATACATCGTGCAGATGACAGTTGAGGCAATACCTAGGTCAGGTTGCTACTCCATCCCAGAGCAGGTGTGGGGGGATGTTCCACAGTGGGTTTGAATCCACAGTCTTGTTGGCGAGTTTCCGAATTTCATGTTCTACCCCTAAGCTACCACGGTATGTGATGTAATATATCTCTCTATATCTCAGGAATTTCCTTACTATCAGCACCCAATGACCACTTTGACTGACTTATAATGCATTATAACATTATGATGCATTATAATTATAAAATACTATGATCCTTGCAGAAAACTTCAGCAATTGACCAGAAGTAATGAAGTATTATGACTACCTGCCCTTTTAAGTCCTTATAAGATAATTATTTTATGTTATGGGGCGGCATAACCCAGTTGGTAGAGTGGTCGACGGGCAATCAGAAGGTTACAGGATCGATCTCTGGTCCTGCATATAGCATGCTGAGGTGTCCTTGAGCAAGACACTGAACCCCTAACTGCTTCCCGAGCGCCATATGTTGGCAGCTCACTGCTCCTATACAATAGGTTGGGTCAAAAATGCAGATAAATCCAAATTTCCCCTTGCGGGACGGATAAGGGAATAATAATAATAATAATAATAATTCTTGTGACTATTATTATAAAGCATTGTGACTGTCTATGAGTGTCTATATTTTACACAGTGGTATAAGCAGATTAAAAGACATAATGGGTATCATAGAAAGTCTTACCCATGGTTTTTTCACTTTTTGACTGGGGAAAGAATCAAACATGTATTAAGCCTAGTATACTCATGAGGCTTTTCAAGATACTGTATTAGGACAATTAAATTGTCTACATTGTTATGAGTTAAATCTAGTGCAGGAGCTTTGCTACTCCATGTTCCCCTTCTTTTTATCCCATGTTTATTGTTTCTCTCGACCTAGCCATATAATAAAGACCAAAGTTGCAAATAAAAAAATCTCAAAGAACAGTCTTTGTCACCACCCCATGTCACTACAGACTGGCAGAAGTGACAACCTAACTGTAGAAGAAAAAGGAAAGCCAAATAATTTGCCTTGACTATGAAATATATATGCTACCCCACACACACTGTTGAATTATTCTGAAGTAATTTCTTGTCATTTTTAATGACCTTAGTACTTGCCTGTGAGAGCCCAGAATTACATATACGTATACATCCGAACACTCACACATGGATACAGAATTACAGCTATTTACACGGCAACTACAGCATGATGGTACACTGTAGACTCAATGCAAGAGGGTCTTTGGTTTGAATTCCAGGCCGTCCCAGGTCATTTTCTGTGTGGAGTTTGCATGTTCTCATGTCTATGTGGGTTTCCTCCAGGTGTTCTGGTTTCTTCCCACTATCAAAAAACATCTAACTCTTAGTTTTAGCCCTATTCATTTTCTTGCTTTTGATGTACTTGATTTAGGTACATGCAATCTTGTTGGTTTATTTTGGTTGGTGTGTTGTAGTTGATGTCGCGTCTGAGTCTTATGATGGCACCAAGATTGTTATCTAGCTTCTAGGGTTGCTCCAGTATCCTCTGTACCTTGACCCTATGCACTTGTTGTATGTCGCTCTGGATAAGAGCGTCTGCTAAATGCCTGTAATGTAATGTTGGGGTTAATATTCCGGTTTGTTCCCTGACCAAGGCAATAGGAAAAAGAACTGGATTTTGGACGAGTGTACTTGGGGGCGGCATAGCTCAGTGGGTAGAGCAGTCGTCTGGCAATCAGAAGGTTGCAGGATCGATCCCCGGTCCTGCATACAGCGTGTCGAGGTGTCCTTGAGCAAGACACTTAACCCCTAAATGCTCCCCGAGCGCCATATGTTGGCAGCTCATTGCTCCTATACAATAGGTTGGGTCAAAAATGCAGAGAACAAATTCCTTCTGCGGGACTGATAAGGGAATCATTGTTATTATTATTATTGTATAGCCTGAGTGACAACAAACATCTTCAATCTTGAATCATACATGGACACACAGGCCCAAAACGGATAGATGATAGCTCTACTCTACCTATTTTACTATCAGAATACCTATCTTGAGTATTTCTTGGAGAAGCTAATATAGATTTTCAGTCATTATTCTCAAGGTAGCTGTTACTTTTCATGTCAGGTTGCTGTAATAACTTTTCACAGCCACAGGATGACACTGTGGCTTTATCTCAGCACCCATTGTTCTCAGCTGACTGATCAGCAATGAGAACTTGGGAGAAGTGTCAACTTTTCCCCAAAGGAAACCATGAAAGCAAAGTTGTGAAAGCTGGGACTGAGGCGATTAAATAAATGTATGACTTTAAAAGAGCTGGTGTTGTGATCTTGTTTCTTGTGATCCATATACATATATTGAGCAAAGGGAGAGTGATGGCTGAGTGGGACTGCAAGCACCTCAGCAGCCTCACGAATGAATGAACATGCAAATGCAGGGAGGAGAAAGTTAAAGCCTTTAGTGACACTAAGCACACCCTGGAGACGCCTGGTCCAGAATACTCAGATTCAGCACATCAAGGACACAACTCTGTCTGAGTGTCCCCTTGGCGCACATCATACCCAGTCCATCAACATTTTTTTATCCAGACATGCATTTGGCTCGGTATGCAGGGCTGAGCTGGTGACAGGAGACAGATGTGCTCCCCTCAGACAATCCAGTTTGATAAGCTGCTTCTCTGCAATTGTGGAAAGAAATAACAAAAGAAAAAAAGAGGAAGAAAATTGAAAGACACCCTGCTTTACATGAGAATGCACAGGCCTGGAAAGCGTCAACTCGCACGTTGGCTGTGCTTTTGCTGTAAATGTCAATTTCATGTTGGCTTCTCTCTATTCACCCATGGCGTCTGTGATTGCTTCGTCTCTTTGCGCAGGAATCATTAGAGATGACAGCTGAGCTGTTTTTGAACTTCTGTAAATGAAATGCATCTAAGAGGACAAACCCCCCCCATATACACATGCGAGGGTAGGGCTGTACTTTATAGATGATGAACATGTACCATCTACATCTGCCTGAAAGTATCAGGATCCTCTATTTACCAAGTATGTTTCAGAACAACCAGCAATTGTTTGGCACATTGCTCATGAAAATGACAAGTTAATCAAGAAACGCTAGATGAAATAGTTGAATGTCCCCGAAAATTGCAAATTGTGTTGGAAACAATGGGTATCTAGTATGGCACAGCAGGTTCTCTCTTGTTCTACCTGAGGTATGCTTTCTGGACGGGGCTTGGCTGTACCAGGTGTTGTCTGCCCCATGATGCAGGTCCAGTCTGGCATAGTGTTTCTCTGTTGTTCAGGCGTACAGCTGTCTTGCTTTCCTTTCCGCTGGTTAGAGAGACACAGTTGACCCACAGCAGGTGAACCTGCCATAGTCGGCACCTGAGGGATCCTAACAGCTAGCAGGGGGAGACTAGTGAAGAGCTTGTTTTATCTCCAAGATCTGCATTATGGCACCTGGTAAGGGTTGTGTTGAAGGTGAAACAAACTAATTAGGGAATATCTTTATTGACTTGGTTTAATATCATAACACCTAGGCTGTAATCTTCACTGGGGACTGCGGGGAAATATACCATGCACTTTTTAAAATCTTTTTTGTCTCCCTCACTTTAAAAATCGTGTGTGTGTAGCCAGTATGTGGAAATGGGATCTAACTTAGTTTTTTTGTGTGTACCCCCCCACTTTTCAAACCAAAGTTAGACCTCTACAAGGGACATATATCCATATTTTGTCAATATGTCACCAATTAAGGAAGCAAACAATTTAGAATTTATTATTTTTATTCAGAATTTTTGGATACTGACGGTGAAGCACTGTAGTATGTACAGAATCTGCTGTCAGATCATCCGCAGTTTTAATCTTTGTAATTACAACTTTGCAGCCCTTTTGCTAAGATTGATCATTAAAAAGGGGCAACATGGTAGCCCAGCAGCTAGCACTGTTGCCTCGCAGCAAGAAGATTTGGGTTCAAATCCTGTCCCAGGTCCTGTCTGTGTAGAGTTTGCATGTTCCCCATGTGTCTACATAGTTTCCTCTTTGTGTGTTGGATTTCGCCCACCATCAAGAGACATGCATGTTAAGGTTAATACTCCTGTTTGTGCCCCTGAGCAAGGCAATAGGAAAAAGGACTATAGTTGGTCCCTAGGCACTAGAGTTGCTCAATCCTATACAATAAGATGGATGAAATGGAGAGAAAATATTTTTGTTGTATGTGCAGGGATAAATGAATTAAGCTTCTTAAAAGCTTCTTCTTCACATCTATACCTCCTCAGCCCGATCATAGTGTTGCACATATAATTCTCCTAACTTTGCACTATAATCTGTTTAAATGTTGATTTATAGACCAATTGTCAGTAATGGTTTCTTACTACAAGTCTTAATTCAAGCTGCCTGGCTTTTGAAGCATAGTAGGCCAGATTTGTACAATGAAGTAATTAGTTCAATTAAAAAGAATAAAGTAGATAGAGTGATAAGATGCACAAAAAAAGTACACCAGTACCATATGAGTATTTTATGGCTTGCTAACATGAAAGTGTTTGTTTTAGTAGAATATGTTAAGATAGCCTAGTTGTGAGCAACATTTTTCTCTTAATCAAATAAAAAACCACTTCGAAAAATTTAGTTTAGTTCTTGTACCAATGAAAGATTTACTGACTGATTATTGTAGCCAGTTGTTAGACCCCATTAGGTCTTTTCTACTCTGTCATATGGCAAGTCATTTTAATTTAGAAAGAATACTTAACAATTCACACTGGGGGGAAAAATAACTGTACTTTCCTGTATTTTCCCATTTTTCCTCTGGATTGTGTCACCTTCTAGAAAGCTACCATCACAACCAAGTGTGTTTGTTTCATTGTCTGCTAGAATTGTCATTGTTATTAGTATTTTGGATTGCCTTTGGACATATCAGCAGGCCCTGGAGAAGCGGGTGCCAGGCTGGATAATTAGTTGTTTTTCGATGCCAGACGGGCACACTGCCGTCACTTGGATGGGAAATACAAAGTGGCATTACTATCAGAGTGGCACCGGAACAACCTTTGGTGTGAAGGCTGGGTTCCAGCGCATCTGTCACACGACTAGTCATCCACCCTCTGGCAAGGCAATAATGCTTATCACACTAGAAAAACACAGCATGGATAATGACTTTATCTGAAACTGTATTATCGTTGTCATATTTTATCATAATTACGTGTGGTATCCTGGAATCAGTATTGACCATTTCCTTTGGCTCTGTTGGTTATTTAGGACAAAGTCTTCATCAGAACGACAAAATAGAACAAAATGAAATACCAACCCTGTACTTCATCTTTATTTCCTACTCTATAACTAGCAAGAAAACTTGGCCCCCTAACTTTCCGATTATACAACCCCTGACCCCCCGGTTGGCCTGCCACAAGCTGCCTTTCTGCACAACCCATCTGCTATCCTGAACTTCTGGCTGGACCGGCTGTGTTGCCTGGCAAATGAACCCCCTGGCGCACTGTGGTGACGGTTCAGCTGAGTCCTCTGAGATATTCGGATGATGAGTAGTAGGATGAAAACCCCCATGAATAAGGTTCCCCCGAAGCCCAGCAGGATACCATAGAGCAACGGCCATGCTCTGTCCAGCAGCCCTCTCTGCTTCTCGGGGGCAGACATCCGCTCAATGATCAGATCCAGGTCAGGCCAGGTCAGATCCCTTACTGGCAAATACAGATACATAATCAGCACAAAATATATGTGCATGCAAACGCGTACCACACCACCTCACAACAGAGATGGCCAAAGCGATCCAGTAAGAGTCGCTGTGGGTGCAGGTCTCTGTTCCAACCGAGCACTTACACACCTGATTCTATTAGTCAATCAATTGTGTTTGCTAAAGACCTTGATCAGTAGACTCAAATGTATATAATTTACTAATCAAGGTCCTTTGCAAAGACGATTGGTCGACTAATAGAATCAGGTGTGAAAGTGCTTGGTTGAAACAAAGACCTGCTCCCACAGCGATTCTTACTGGATCACTTCGGCCATTTCTGCCTCACAATCTGGGGGAGCATCATTGCTGCTTCCTCTTTATCTAGATCTAGATATCTAGATTGAAAGTCAGTCCCACAAGGGGAAATTTTCAATTCTCTGCATTTTAGCTCACTTGCTCCTATTGTATAGGAGCAGTGAGCTGCCACCATATGGGGCTCGGGGAGTCGTCAAGGGTTCAGTGTCTTGCTCAAGGACACCTCGACATATTTTCAGCAGGACTGGGGATTGTACCTGCAACCTTGCGATTGCCAGACAACGGCTCTACCCACTGAGCTATCTCTCCCCATAAATTTATTGTTAGTTTCCTCATTTCCTTTTTATTTTTTGTTTTAAACATAGATGTAGATGACCTGATTGAACTATTTTGACCTTGTTGATTATCTGGATTATTGAGCCTGAAAATATGTTTTCTTTTGATTTTTTTTTCCTTTTTAGATTTTAAACTTTTAAGTTTTAACTTGGGTTGAGTACTCAAGAGAGAACAAGTAAAAAGCTGACAGGTGATAATTACATTTTTGAATTTGCAGGTGTCCTGGGAACAAATATGCCTCATATAGCGAGGTTGTTGATGTTTAGAAATAATGAGTTGGAAGCATGCCCACGGCCACCAAATCTAATCTGTTATCTCATCTAAGCACTTGATAGATGTGGGCTATAGTGAAACATTACCATCATTCATCTTTCTGTCTCCAGAGGGACACAGCCTAAATATCCCCAGTTAACATTTACTCTGTAGGACATGTAATTTGAAAGACAATATTTTGGCATGTTGGAGGCCAGATATGTCTGCTATTTACTATAGCCATCTTAACTGACATGACATTCTTTACTGTCATGATAGTCATGCGAGAGGTACGAGGAATGGCATATTATTGATTTTGCAGTTTTTACATAAATATTGTCTAAAAAGTTTTCTTCGGAGCAAACATAAGAATAAAAGTCAATAAAACTTCATGTCAAACCACATGAAGTTGACACAGCAGTAGCCATTGAAGTACTGGATGCCTTATTTGAAGTTGAACTTGCACAGTTTGTTTGACTGGAACTGGAGCATTGTTGCATGTATGTTGTAAGAGAAATGATCATTCACCAACAAATGACCGTACCTTTTCTGAATTGGGCCTTCTTGGGGAAAATTCGGTGGTCCTCTTTCCCTGTTTGGGCCGATGGGAACTTGTAATTGCTCACATGTTTGTGGTAGCCTTCGACATAACGTTTCAGGCTCAGGATTTTGTCTTGGTTGATGTTCTTCCCCACTTCTGTGTAGACATAGCATCAGACCTATGACTTTTTTGTTACATTTAAAAAAAAGGTTTTTATTCATTAGATTTGATGGATTCAATTTTGTGATTGATATAATGTTAAATATAGCAGTTTTCTTTATCAGAAAAAAAATGTTCCATCAGCAGAGTGAATACTGTTCCTTGATTTTGACTAAAAGAACTGCAGGGCATAGATGTTGGCAATTTCTTTCCTAACTCAAATTAAGTTTTTTCTAACTGCATTGAGCATCCTCTCACCCCCTCCTTTCAAACCATTTACAGCTTTCCGTGCCTTGCCCCCATTGTCTCTCCCTCTTCCCAATATCAAAACTCATCTCTGTGCGTCCACACATTCTCTTTCCTGCTCCAGTACAGCTGATGAAAGGAGCAGATGGTTTGTTCAGAGGCTGGTGTCAGGTCCACCGAGTCTTCTGTCAGATCATTTACACCTCCCTCTATCCAACGCCACTTTGCTGTGGAGTCTCTTGTACACCAGGCCACAGAAGATGCCAGAAACTGCCATTGTGTGGAATGTGCCACTTTTGAAGTTCTAATTAAAATAAATCTCAAAGTAATGAAGCAATTATACAATGTTGTAAAAGTTTTGAGGAGGGTTACTTGACTTAAATAAACCGATTTTGAAAGTGCACTACAGTATACATAAATGAGCTCTTGTTCCAATTTCCCTGTGTCAAGGGACCGCATTCATACTCTTACTATGGTGTCTGCTCAGGAGATTTGCTGTAATCAACAACACTCTACTGTACACAGAAACTAAATTAGTTCAACTAGAATCCCAAGACATTTGTAGAACTGCATAAAACTGTGCAAAAATAGTTTACTGCCATGGAAATATGTTATCACATATGCTGTTGTGATTTTATAACGTATTAATCGTTTCTCCGTCTGTCCTAGCTTATTATTTCTCACCAATGGCGATGTCTGTCCTGCCGATGTGCTGCAGGGCACGAGAGAGCCTGTCGTAGTAGATCTGCTCACCGTTCTTCAGCAGCCAGTCTGTCAGGGCCATTCGACATTGTGACTCGCTGTCTAGAAAACACCAAACATATGGCCCTGTGACAAGACAAGGCTTTTGACAGTTGCCACACTGCTAGAACCTCATCACACTAAGTCAGACATGGACAAATAGACAGATCCCCTCCTTTGGTTGGCGGTCATGGGCAATGACTTGTAAATATTCTAGTTGTTGTTTTTTTTGGGAAGGGGTGTTCCGTTTCACACACTCCAGAGGACACATTTACCAAATGCCAATTTTTGGCATTTATTAGAACACATTAGTCTTTTTATTTTCCAGATTTGTAATACCTTTGAAAAAGCAGATGAATGACATTGTCTAAAATGGCAACAGTCATGTCAGATGATGGGTGAATGCCTACCAACAGCAGAAGAGGTGTCTCTCCTGACTCGAGCATCGAGCTCTAGCTGGTTGTTCTCAGGTGACAGGCGCTGGATGTGCTGGAAGATATCATCTTCCAGGTGTGAGAGAGCTCTTAGGAGATCCTCACACTCCTTAGATGTCAGCAGTTCCACCAGACGTTCAACCTGATGTTTTCCAAGGTCTTCTGCCACTGAAGGACCAGAATATACAATATCAACTATACTTTTACACTGGCTGTGATCTTTAAGGAAACAGCAGTTGTTTGCCCAGTTGCACTGTGGTAATATTTTGCTTTATTTAGGTCATCACAGCAGGCACCATCTGTGTAGTTCAACATGACAATATATCCCTTTATACTTAAAAGGACTGTGTCATGGTAGGTAGTAATTCCAGTTAGAGAAGCTTAGTTTTATACCACACAAGACTATGACAGAATGGATTTTTCTGTCAATTAACACATCTTACTTGTGTCGTGGAACTGCCATATTATCCTAAGGTGTGAAAAATAAAGACTACATGGTCAGCATTTCACAGCAAGGAACACAGAAATCTGCACATTAATGCTCACCATCTGTGTTTGATATGTTACCATGTTAGCTGATAAAGTCATGTTAGATTTAAATGTAGGCGTGGTAGGAACCTTTGTTCTTACCTGTGTCCACCCCAAAGGTTGATTTTAGGAGTAGAGGGGTCATAAAGATGATAAATTCAAAGACTTTCATGTCATGTGGCGAAGCGTTTTTCAATCCAGTAGCCAGTGATGTGAAATCTTGCCAGTTTATTTGCAAAAGACTAGGGAAGTTCCGGAATTTTTTTTGAATATCAACAGCTTAATTATTTTCAAAGCAAATTGACCTTTGAAACAGCCTATCACAGAGTTCTTATATAATTAGGATGTTTTTGATAGTTTTAATTTTCTTATCACAGACTGAATTTGTGTTTGTGTGTGTGTATGTGTGTGTGTATCTATATCTTTCTGTGTTTATGTATATGTGTGTGTTTGTGTGTGTGTATATCTATATCTGTCTCTGTGTGTGTGTGTGTATGTATGTGCGTCTGTACACACACACACACACACACATATGGGGATATGTTTTTTTTATGTTATCATGATCTGGTTTTTACTTGCTCCTTAATGGCACATGTAAGCACAGAATCAGAATGATGGTACTGTAATTATCAACTTGTTGAGGCAATAACGAAGAGGTTATAGCTTCATATCTACCTCTATTGTACATTACACTGTAGTCATTTAAACTACAGAGCAGACATGGGAGCCTCTCCCCAGTAAAATCTTGACTCCAGTAATATCAGTGTCTCTAATTTCCACAGTATTTGTATTACCTGACAGGCTAGCATTGCTCCCTCAACAAAAGCAGTGCACATGTAAGGCTGTCATTGTTTAGCAACCCAAATACCTTCTGAGTTGATTGGGAAAATTCATTCTCTGTTTGTGAGCATAAGAGAGTTCATGTATGTTTATATGAGAGGATCTCACAACCATGACCATGGGCCATATATTTGATGCTTTTCCCTTTGGTATTATTGCTTCATTTTTAAAAGGGGCTTTAGAGGGAAATTGATTGGAAGCAAAAAAACAACCCAAAACAGATCCCAGCTGTGAAATGACCATGGGCAAACATCTATATGAACTGTTCTGTTTTATTAAAAAATTCCAGTGAACCAAAAAGCTTTACGTAGACTAAAGCTATTTGAAAAAAGCTGCAGTTAAACAGTCGTTTGAAATTCTTTTGAAATTGCAAATTTCTTTTATAACGGAACAAAATCTGCATTGAGATCTGTATCCGTCACACTGCACACTGGGTGTGATGCACATGCACTGGTTTGAAAGTGGAATATTAAACAGAGACCCCAGGCACAACAGATGCGTGCAATGACAGAGCATTCACAACCGCATACATTAAAGAATAGTATTTGCCTTTTTGTTCTTGATGTGTGGTACAACAGAATATTGCAGCCATGTAGACACACTGCATATCTTTAACAGGAAGAAAGACGTTATTAAAGACATTATGGTATGGGTTAGAGTGAAGGGATGTTTAAAATTGATAATTAAACTTGGGAAACCCTTACAATTACTTAATTTTTTTGTCTACTTCATTGTAAGGGCTATTTGTGTGGGCCATATCTGAATTGGTTAATGAAAAAGTTATGTTCTGAGGTGAGCCATTATTGGGGTATAGGTGGTGTACAGGGGAATGTTGCATATGTAGAAAGACAAGACACAGTTTACAAAGTCAAATTTATTCATATCACAGCTGCTTTCCACTATTGTACCAATATCATTGTGACTAATGGTATAGACTCTATCTCATTTAGCTAAATACAATAAATCTTAAACATTTCTATACAATACCTCTTACCTTTTTCAGAAATGGAAGTCATAGTACAGTCATGTTGCCTAAAAGATAAAACTATTAGTTTAAAGCTGGAACAATTTTCATCTCTGGTTTGACTTCTGACCCAGATGGTCTCTGATAGTCTCAGTATGAAGCTATATCCCCATGTCTCCGACACTTCACACCACTGAAATCTGGCGGAATAAAGACACAGACTCCGGTGGAATGAAGGATGGAACACATGGAATTTTCTTGCAGATAGGATGAAATAATTGTCTGAAATAAGAAACAAATTTAAAATGTAGAAAAAGTCACAAAAGTTTATTCAACGCTGGTCCCAGTATTTGATTTTTCTCCCATTTCTACCATTGAGACATGCCAAGATAAGCTCCCATGTGCTCTCTGCAGCAGCAGTTCTATTATGCAAGGCCTTAAACTTCACTTCCTGTGTTAAGCTCCTGACCCTGGCACCTGGTGCAGAGTGAGCACATAGGACTCTATGATTTATGAGAAAGCCTAGGAGGGTGAGGGGGTGGGAAGAAATTGACACAGGAATTGGAACCAGGTCTCACCCTGTGCTTGTTTTTGAGTCTGCACCAAAGCCTGAGCAAGACCAGGCCTGCTCTTCCTTTTGGCTGCAGGGCTTCAGGCTGCAGTTTACATCCTAGGTCTGGCAAACAAGCACAGCCCTAAGCTTAGTGGCTGTTTAGTCATCACTTATGCAATCCGACTACACCTCCACCCAAGCCTACCTCCTCCTCAGCCAGTTTCTCTATCTGTCTGTTTCAGTTTCCCTCCTGGGGAAACTAACCAATTCAACACTACAAGACTCTTTACTAAGCATACCTACACATAATCTTTTCTCCTCTAATATATTACCCTCCATCTCACAACTTGCACACAACTCCATGACTCTGTCACAGCTCCCCCATCCTAAAAACTTTGTTCTTTAAGACTCAATTGATGTTAAGTAAGACTGTTCAGTTTCTCAGATGACTTATACAATTAGCAATTTGGTGTTTTTCAAAGTTTATTGATACATAATGAATGATATGGCTGCTGGTTAAGACAAGATTGTCATCTGAAATATTTAGTAGCTGAGAAATATGGACCCTTCTGCTCTGCATATAAATCTTAGTTTACTTGAAATGCACTACTCACCTTTATCTCTCTTTTAATTCCCCCAACGGTTATGCGGTGGCAGGCGGGAAATTATAAACAGATAATGCTTAGAAGATTAAAATAAAAAATCTTCAGGAAATGCAGCAGAGACGACTGACAAGGCGCTATCCGTCTTCTCTCTGACTTTTTTCTCAATACCTGATCCAGGTATTGGTATTTTAGAGGACTGCAAGGACCAATGGGATACAAGGTCCTGAGCTGGACCACCCCCTTCTCAGCAATAGAGAGCAGACACACCCTGCATTGTGGTGTTTTATTGCAAAGACTTGACAAAAAGGAATACAATGATAAACCACAGGAAATAAATTAGAGTGGTGATGGTGACGGTAATGGCGGAAATCATATTGCAAGCTTTTTAAAAAGTGAGACCAACTCAAAAGTATAAAGATTCCCTTATCAGTTCTGCAAGGGGAAATTTGGATTTCTCTGCATTTTTGACCCAACCTATTGTATAGGAGCAGTGAGCTGCCAACATATGGCGCTCGGGGAGCAGTTAGGGGTTACGTGTCTTGCTCATGGACACCTCGACATGCTGTTTGCAGGACCGGGGATCGAAACTGCAACCTTCTGATTGCCAGACAACCGCTCTATCCACTGAGCTATGCCGCCCCTATAATCATCACCAATGGCTCACATCATTTTTGTGAAATGGTACCACCTTCAACAGATTTGAGAAGAGACTCCACGGAAAATACTATTTCAAATATGGAACAAGGGGATTGTATCTCTTCCACTGCAGTCCCCCACTATCTCTTCCACAACTCTATTGGTCATTCAAAGTATTTCACGGCCTTCTAAATGGGCGTGCGCTCGAATTTGTTTTATTGTCTAGAGGAAACTGTTCCCCAATAAGCTGGAGCTTTTCTTTTGCATTTCAGAACCCCGCTAAATTCGTTTTCATATCAACTCTCATGGCAATATGTGAGATAATTGCCTACCATTTGTGAAGAGGAATAATTTTGGTCTTTGTAATTAGTCACATTGCTGAATGTTCTACCTCTGAGCAGCATTCAGCCTTAGTATTATTATAATCCACATGGAAATGCGATATTATCATAATAATTCAACAATGCTGTTAACAGAGTCTGCCTTGAGGCTGTTCATGCTGTCTTGTAACTTTTTTCTATGACAATAACCTTAATTTCTTTAAAAAATAACTATCCAGTTTTTATCTTCAGCAAGCAGCCTTGCAGCTCTGTACGGTGGCTGCAAAAACATCTCTCCTTTCACCTTAAATCAGAAAAGAGTCGACACCTAACATCCCTCACGGTGGAAAAGCTTTGGTTCTTAGAAAAGCATTCCTGCCGCGCACAATAGGCCAGCCACTGGAATGGGGGGATGGGTAAGAGGAAGGGCCCCTGCACATTCCTAAGGTCTAGCCTAACCAAAAGCCTCACCTGACAATATATTTCTCTTGAAGGCACATTCATTAAAGCCAAATCTTCTTTATATGTTATTTTATTGACAAGGACACCAGTATCTTTGAGTTATGAGCTGTTACTCTCCAGAGACAGACTGTTTTACTCATGTGTCCTGTGTGGGCCTGATAGCTCTGGACAGTGTGGCTTGTTGAGGGTAATCTTTCGGAGCATGGTGAGGTGACACATGAAAAACGAGCCTCTGAAAGCACTCTGATCTGAGGCACCCTTGTGTCTGGCTTGCTAACCACAGGCACAAAGAATACAGAGGAAAACTGTCATGGCTCCATATAGGTTATGGAGTAATAAATTGTGTTTTCAGAGATTGTTGTCCATGTATTGATATGTGCCGGTTCATTTCATTTGGTGTTGGTGGCATGGTACTGCTTATGTTTGAAAATGGTTTGACAACAGAGAACATTCTCAAACCATTTAAATGAATTAATATTTCCTGGAGAACTTCCAAGTCTATATGGTTTGATTTAAGCAGTTTTTGCAATACCATCTCATACCAAATGTATCGCCTAATATGCTCTTGGCTGCTCCTAAGGCTGCTGTTCAGCCTTGCTGCTGGAGGTGGGGAGGTATAGTGGGGTGCTGTCTACACTTAGATCAAAATGTTCAGTGTTAAAGAACAATAAGCAACAGCTATCCATCAGCTCAATACCTACCTAAATATGATAATTAAAATGTGCTATTAATATTCCTCAACAGTAATCCTAAATGTTAAAAAAATGTTAAGAAAAAGAAAAGAAAAACATTTTTCCCTAATGTAAATGTTCTAATCAGTCCACCAAGAGGAAATTTGCAATTCTTTGCATTTAACCCATCCTATTGTGTAGGAGTAGTGAGCAGTCACCATGTGGGGCTCGAGGAGCAGTTAGGGTTTCAGTGTGTTGCTCAAGGACACCTCATCATGCAGAGCAGGGGATCAAACCAGCAATCTCTGTTAACCAGATGACTGCCCTACCCACTGAGCTATGCCGCTTAAGTCAAGTATTGTTGGTATGCATTGGGGGCTGCAGTGGCTCAGTGGTAGAGTATATACTTTGGGAGCTGATGAGACAGATGCTAAGGGTTTAAACCCACGGTGAACCAGTAGGAAGGGGATCTGGCCTAATTCCCCATGTTTAATTTAAGTCCTTGTCCAGCCCCACAATGTGACGACTAATAGTGACATATAAGAATGGACTTCTCATTGTTGGTATACATCATGAGACAGTCAGGTCTATTTGACACCACCCCATCTATACTGGGTAGATTTCATCCCTGTTGAATTATGGCTGACCCTCAAGTTGAATTTGGGCCTGGCTGCTATTCTATCCTGTACCGTTTATTATAGTTTCTTGGGGAAAATTTTGGCCACAATGAGCTCTTCTTAACTTTTCATGGCATTGTTATCAATGACTGTTGCTCTTGGTTGACCATTTGGTCAATAGTGCAATTATTATTGTGGTATCTAACTATGTTTTGCAACGTTGGCCTTTTCTGCCAAGAGCAATTAAGGTTAATGGTGAGAGACACATGGAGCTATTATGCAGTTGTTTGTGGTGAGTGCTGATCCTTTGGGGAGAAAGATGTGTTGAATAAAGAGGTATTGAATTTCAATGCTATATTCTCTAAAGGAAGCGCAAAGAGAGAAGATTCCTTTGGAACACGTCACTATGACCCGCAGGCACGCAACGCTGATTTGTTTAAACCCTTTCAGACCCCAAATCAGTAAGCTGATTTTTGTAATTGCATATGGTTGCATGAAAAAAATCCTCTCGATTTGGAAACTTCACCGTTTGGTCAACATATATCAACATATATCATTATATGATTAGATTTTTACTTTTTTAAATCTCCATTTTCTCCCATCATCCTGTGTTATTTCTAATAGTCTTTGAGTAGGCGGTCATGGAGTCCTTCACAAGAACTACTTGAGAGAATTAATAATATAAAAATCGATAACAATAAGTGTTTGACATTATATGTCCATGAAAAAAAGATTCCCTTATCAGTCCCGCAAGAGGAAATTGCTCTACATTTTTAACCCAACCTGTATTGTATAGGAGCAGTGAGCTGCCAACATATGGCGCTCGGGGAGCAGTTCGGGATTAAGTGTCTTGCTCAAGGACTCCTCGACATGCTGTATGCAGGACCGGGGATCGATCCTGTAACCTTCCGATTGCCAGATGACCGCTCTACCCACTGAGCTATGCCGCCCCATTATATCCATATGATAACACTTGAGGAAAATTGATGATGAACAGCTCCGATGCACAATATAGGCAGCATAATGTGGTACTCCGAAAACAGGACATCTGAAATGGTCTGAAAGTCTTAAGATCGATCACATTGAAATATTATCTTATCTTGTTTCGAGAATCACCTCATCAAAGCAATGCAACATTATTTATCATGATTTATGAATTATTATCCTGTTAAAAATGAAACTAGGTTGAATATATATTAAATGGAAGGGCAAATATTTTTTATTGCTTTGTAGATTCTCTTACTTGAATATGCTCAACTTCTCAATTTTGATGTGGCTATGCAACACTGTTTCCTACAGTTCACAAAACATTTTCATTTTGTATCATCTATAAGATCTGGCCATCCACTCATTATGTACCACTGAAGCACAGCTCAAAATTGGCATTTCATATGGGATTAAGAGATACAACAACTAATACTGGCCAGTTTTCTTGGTGAACAGGAGGCACTTTTGATCCATAAAATAGGTAGGACACCTGCAGAGGAACGGAGCTAACAACCAATGGTCAAATCTGTTGCTTGAATCTACAGGTACATGGTATTGAAGATGGTGGGGGTCTGCACAGTAGTGACATGATATAAATGTTGCATTTGATATTCAGTGAGGCTTCTAGAGATGCTAGCTGCTTAATCATGCATGTGTATTGAAACATATCAAATTCCAGATGTATGCACCATTTAAATTTATAACAAAATCTGAGCTTCATCTTGTATTTTTGCCTGAATGCAACCTAAGACCTACCACTAAACAAAAAGAAATGACAGATCCGCTTGTGAATGCTGAAGCAAAGGAGGCTGTTTTTTATTAACATCATGGTATTTACTTTAGAGACATTTGACATTTACCATGATTTGAATCTCTTTTTTGTGCTGAGATTCCTAGGTGTCAGCCCGTCGGCAGGCTTAATAGCCCTAGGCCGGTTGTCTCCCCGGCCTGCCTAACCCCCCATCTCTCTCGGTCTGCCTCTCTCTCTCTCTCTCTCTCTCTCTCTCTCTCTCTCTCTCTCTCTTTCTCTCTCTCTCTCTCTCTCTTTCTCCCTCTGTGTGTGTGTGTTCTTTTCTTTGTCTCTCTCTGCTTCCTTAGGAATCTGATACTTCATTGGTTAAGTCTGTTCTGACTTGCCTGGGCAGGAATGCAGCTACCATCTAATGCACTTTTATGTTCAAGCAAATTGACAACGAAGGAGCCATCGTTTAGCAACATTAATATTTCATTCTCTATTTTGATGCATATTCTAAGATGTCACATCAAGAAAACAAATAGGCTGTTTCTCCTATGTAAAATTAAGGGGACTCTACAAATATGATTTGTGCACACTTTAAACATATAACGCCGTATGGTTAGGGTTTATTGAAAATTAGAGTCAGCGTAGTAGCAAACGCCACCTATAGTGAAATATCTCTGCTTGCTAGTGGCTATAAGGCTGCCTGGTGTCAATTATTGATACCCCCTCACCACACACATGTACATGCATGTACACACCGACATAAATCCCTCCCTGCCCCACCCAGAATACATGTAGGTATAACACCACTATGTGCATTTACCAAGAAGAAGAATAACTTTTAACAACATTTTAAATATTCATTTTAGAAATGTCGTGACTCTTAATATTTAGATTGTTTTTTTGGTCATTTTAGCACTCATTAGTGTCAACAAAAACAGCATCAAACTGTGTCAAAAGCCTAAATAAAGTAGACTAGTTTGAAGCCAATGAGATAGTTTCTCATACACAAGATCTTTTTGTCATCCAGCATCACAGAAGTGAACTTTACATTGACTTGTTTGCTGTAATTTGCAATCTTTTTCTCTGTTGGGTGATACATAATGAGGCAGACCTGGATCATTTCTCAGGTTATCATAACACCCTTTCAAGGCATGTTGCACCATTAATCCACCTTGCTTTTCTGTGTAGAAGATATGGACAAAGAATGGGGGGGGCATTGTAGGTAGGGCATTCAGCTGGGATTGGAGGTATTTGCTACCATGCTAGTTATCTACTGGCCTACTCAACAAACTGAAGTATACCCTGTGGTACACACTGACTGGACTTTTCTCTGCCACTATCTCAGCACTATCCTCGATTTATCTTATGGACTCATCATCCTTCTGAGTGTCTTCTATCAGGCTATTGGCCTCAGTAACTAGCTGCTGCGCTTCTGTTGCTGATATGGCATTCATGAAATATTTTGCATTAGAACATCTGAATCTCAGCTGCTACATCACTCCAAACTGCATAGCTGACACTACTTCCCCAGGACTCTTACATTACCCCTGCAATGTCTACGGGACCTTCCAATATAGGTTTTTGTTCACTCTGATCAGGCTATTTCATTTGTGGAGTCTGATAGGCATTTTATTGCAATACCATGAGATCATCACAACAAACAATTTGTTCACTTGGCAATCTGAAGCCCTTGGTCTTGATTGAAAGTGTCACTCCTCCCACAATGCCTGCCTCGACATCTACGAACAATACTGCAACAGTCATGCGACTAAACACTTGCTCCCTAAGAGATGAAACACTTATCCATAGCATCCTCATGGACAGGAACATTGATTGCTATTGCTTAACTGAGATATGGCAAAATCAACAAGTCTTTTTAAAACTAAATAAATTGACCCCCCCAAGTTTCTGGACTTCTTCCAGCCCAAAGTGGATTATGTCAGCTAACAGCTTCTCATGCCTACCCCCTCCCTTCTACATGCCCCATAGTTGTCGGATGTTGCTGCCCCCCTCTATGTGACTACCACCAAAGTGCTACTTCTCCTCATTCTCCCCCATGGATGCTTGTTAAATTGCCAAGTTGGTCACCATAGTTAAGATTTCCATCTCTTCCTTGAACCCCATGTCCACTGTCCTGTTCAAGGCATGTCTACTTACCCTGTGCCCCATCATTGTGGACATGATCACTCCTCTTTGGAATCTGACACGGTACCCTCCAGCTTCCAAATGCCTGCAGTCATCTCCCCTCCTCAAAAAGCCAGGCCTGAACCCAGATGACATCACCAGACTACTGGTTGATCTCTAATCTCCCTTTTCTCTGTAAAATCCTAGAAAGAGCAGTTGTTGCCCATCTTTGGGAAGATTGGCTGTCCTTAGCTTCCACATAAAGTAAAGGCATTGTTGTGTTTTACCTACCACTGCTAAGGGGTTGTTAACCTAGACGTCCTCTGTGATAGTGATTCCCAGGAACCTGAAGTGGAGGACTCTCTCCATAGCCTCTGTGTTGATGTGGGCAGGACTTTGTGCGGTCTTCATGTAGGTCCTGAAATCCATCATAATTTCCTTGGTATTTTTGATGTTTAAGACCAGATTTTGGTTAACACACTACCCTCTCAGGTTCTGAACCTCTTTGTATGGAGCTTTGTTATAGGATATGAGCCCTGTGCCTGTTGTATATTCTGCAAACTTTATATTTTGAGTTCTGGATTGGTTTGCAGTCATGTGCGAACAGTACACAAATGAGGGGGCTAAGCACACAGCTCTGGGGGATGCCGGTACACAGGATAAGGGTGGAGGATTTATGCTTGCCCAGTATTACAGTCTGAGCGTGGTTGGTGGGGAAACCCTGTATCCAAATGCATATTAAGGGAGTTGGTTCTAGTTTATGTAGTTGTTTGATGAGCTAGTTTGGTATGATGGTGTTAAATGCTGAGCTGTAATTAACAACGCTCACCTTGACATTGGTGGTGGGTCTTTCCAGGTGAGGGAAGGCTGTGTTGAGAGCCACACAGATGGCGTCCTTTGTCAATCAGTTTTCCCAATAGGCAAACAGATATAGGTCTAGGTCAGATGAGATGATATCTAAAAGAAAAGTATCCCCTTTTTTACCACCCAAATTCCCCGAGTTACTTACTGCTGGGTCACTTTTACCCCTCAAGAACGTCGACAGGAAGGAGGAAGCCGTAGCATCCGAGTCCCCCAAGTCACGTGACAACAAGCCTTTGCTATTTTACACCTCACGGGGAAAGCACAGTGCTTTGCTGTCGGAGGAGAACATAGCAGAATACACCCCGTTCACTTAACCGTGAGCGCCCAGACGTCCCAGAGAGGGACACTAGTGAACCCAGAATACTTTATCCAACCTAACCCAAATACCCATGTGAGGCTTAGCCAATTTTGCCACACTAATTATGGACCTCCGACCGTGGATGCAGCCGGGATTCGAACACCCAACTGCATGATGCAGAGATTTGCTGAACATAGGTGCCTTAACCCCCTATGCCACTGGAGGCCCTGAGATGGTGTCTTTCATGTGGGTGGGTATCAGTCATTCAAAGCATTTTGAAATGACGGGTGATAGTGACTGGCCGATCGTGGGATAGATGTCATTACACCATCATTGCACAATCTCTGTATAGAAATGCCTGATGTTTCTCAGGTAGATCTTAACATTAATTGTTTTGAATGACTGATTATTTAAATATCTGGTTAGTCAGATCTCAATACCTCTATTCATAACTGACCCTACCCACACTTCTGTTTAATTATATTAAAGTAATTTTACAGAATTTATATCCTCTGTACTCTCTAAAGTGACAATATTTCTTGTGTTCCTTATTTGCATATGCATGGATTAGCCCCTAGTTGTCATCAATTAACCTTCATCTGTTTTTACATCACTAATTCGGTGAGTGAGTTACTATAGTAGTAGTCTGAAGTAACTAGGGGAAAGCTTTCCATCCCATAAAATATCTGGTTTCTGTTGATTCAAGGAACTAGGGAGCATGTATTAAATATACATGAGGATATAATGCTATAGGATGGTACCCCTGAGGGAAAAAAAGCCAAAGAAATACTGGACCAGAAACTGTATGAGATTTTTTTTATGAGACATGTTGACTAAAGCAGGAGAGTAATGTGCATTTGATCTAACCTTGTTTTAAAAAAAATTAACAATATGCTTTGACAAATTTCCATTTCCAAATTTGGTGTCTTCTTGCCAGGTTGATTGACAGGCTGACTCACATAGGCATTCTACAGGGGGACATATATTGAATTCGACCTCAAATGGAGTCTAGTGTGCAACAAAATGAAATTTGCCTCCCAAAATGAATGTTTAAGGTGTTGGGAAAGGATATTCTTAGCTGGCTCTCCCATTTATGTTAGAAACAGGTTCTATCAGTACCCTGTGTTTAGCTACTTCAGCTCACTGACACAACTTAATGGAATGTGTTGTAATAACAGTGGAAGGATGGCATCACAGCAGGCATTATTTGGGCAGCATTCTCCTTAGTGGGAAAATTGATCTTTATCTGAATTATAGTGGAGCTAGCATGTCAGTACTACAGATACTGCATCAAATTTCTTTTCTAGCTCCATCACTATCCGTCCGATGCTTTCAGAAAGTTCATGGCTCCTGTTGCCATGACAAGTTTAGTAGACATAGCTGTATAATGTAACAGTGTTTTGTTGTACTATTGCACGCAGGCTGCCTGTACAGACATGTACCGTACTTTATACCTCTCCTGTTCTTAGTCACTGCTTATGTAATGCCTTTTTATATGTCAAATATACATTCTTTAATTAAATCGAAAACAAATTGCTTATTGCTGAAGTAGTCTGTCTCCATTTGAAATGGTGCCCCTCAATCTCATCAGCCAAAGAGTCTTGTATTCTGTTCTTAATAACTGGTGTTTCACTGTTGAGACGGATAGATACTCTAGTTGGCTCTTGGTAATGATCACTTGTAGGGTGTTTTGTTTGTGAGTGTGTATGCCTTTCCAACATTTGTGGGTAGGGTTCGGGGATTAGGGATGATTTAAATGTTAAATTGACTTATTCTTCTATAACACTTTTCTAGTCTAGCAACAAGTCAAATCACTTTACAATGAATGCCTCACATTTACCGAGCCTGCAGCGGGATGGTGTCTGTACTGGTGTTTCGTTCATCAACTGGCAAAGGTTTGACATACCATCTCAACTTATGCGCAAACCACATCCTCTGATAATCAAGTTTAATAGTTAACTTAGTCACACAGCTAGACAGCCATACAACACCTGAACGGATGTCACACTATAGGAGTGTTTGGTTGGATGTTGTTTAATGATGATTAGGGCAATGGTGTGTTTGTGTTTATTACACACGTGTGTCCTCAAGCTTTCCTCACGTAGCACAATGCCCAGGCTTGCATAGAATGCAGGGGCGCTGTCTATCTATACCACAACTGATTGACTCAGATGGAAATAGACCCATCATTGTATATCTACCATTAATAAGCAAACTGAAAGTTAGTCGTGATTTAGGATGCGACTCTCTAAGGCTCATTATTGCAACAGTGATGTTTGTGACATCTTTCTAGAATTGAATTTATCAAAAGTAACTTAAGGATCATTCAACATTCAATAATACATCTCCCGTCTTCAAAATGGAGTATATTTTACTTAACATATGATAATTTCTGTGGGCTGAAGAGCGGCTGTGCCTCAACCGAAAAGGGTCACTGGGAGCTAATCTTGGCTCCTCAGCCTCCTGTTTTCAGAATTTATTCCACAGATTAAACAAGCAGCAGCGAAGTCAGAGTATATCCATACGGGGGGCAGTATAGCTCAGTGGGTATAGTGATCGTCTGGCAACTGAAAGGTTGCAGGTTCGATCACCGGTCCTGCAGAAAGCATGTCGATGTGTCCTTGAGCAAGACACCTAACCCCTA
The DNA here is from genome assembly GCA_900302585.1 of Regalecus glesne. Classification (NCBI taxonomy): domain Eukaryota; kingdom Metazoa; phylum Chordata; class Actinopteri; order Lampriformes; family Regalecidae; genus Regalecus; species Regalecus glesne. The sequence goes on along the minus strand of OMLC01066016.1, from coordinate 229 downwards.
ACTGCTCTCTGAGTACCATATGTGTTGGCAGCTCAATGCTCCTATATAATAGAATGGGTTAAAATGAAGAGAAATCCAAAGTTCCCCTCGCGGGACTGATAAGGGAATCCCTTTTTTCTTCCTTTTATTCACACTGCCATGGTTGTCCCTTGTTGTTTTTTGCGTAGGGTTTTATTTTTTTGGGGGGGGGTTATGAAGGTAGCAAGTAAAAGATTTGAGTTGTGTATAG